>JBBPMH010000178.1:0-47895 GCA_038090235.1 Pulveroboletus ravenelii | reverse complement strand
CTCAAAGCAACTTTGAGCGTCCCGCCAATGCCTCCGCCAAATCTCCAATGCTTGCCCACCACGCCTTCTTTCCCCTCCGATTCTTCATATCTGCATGCTTCACCATGGCTTGAACAGGCACCCACTCCAACGTACTCCCCTGTATCGTAATCACTGCCGCGCTTTCTTCCGGCGCAACCTTGACTCGCCCGGGTTGCGCTTGCAATAGCGCGTGGTGCTCCTCCAAAAAGGACATGCAGCGAATGGAGAGACGTGTCGCGCGGGCGCGGTCCATGGGGGAGGGCACGCCACCTTGTAGGGTGTGTCCGAGGGAGGCGGAGCGCGAGTCGAAGAGGTCACTGCCTTCTTCTTTGAACATCCTAGTAATGACGTCGGTCGTGTAGACCGTTGATGCGCATTCGTTTCTGTTGTGAAGAGGAGTTGAGCATGAGAGAAAAAGGGAAGGAGGGGAAAGACGTACCGAATTACGAGACGACCCTCACTCTTGCCTTTGGCGTCCAGCCCGTAGCGAAGCTTGAGGAACTTGACATCGTCACGTAGCAAATCGAGATCCATCCCTCGTTCTGGAGTATACACTAAGGATGCACCCGTCTTTTCATCCCAAGTCAAAGCCCAATGAGCACCCTCGCAAGGGATTAGAGGTAAAAAAAGAGGATACGTACCGCCAACGCACCCATCGTTGCGATATACCCACACTTGCCACCTTGCGTCTCAACGACGAACACCCGATTCCGACTTGCAGACGCACTCTGCTTGATCGAATCACACGCGTCCACCAGCGCATTCAAGCTCGTATCGCTCCCTAAACTGAACTCGGTCAACGGTACGTTGTTCGAGATCGTCGCAGGGAGATGCACCATCGGGATATTGAACGATGGGTACAACTTGCGTGCATTGTCGAGGATCAGCAGGGCGTTGAAGGCTTCAAACCCACCGATGAGCATGAGGCCATGTAGATCGTGTTTCTGGAAACGGGAGGCAACGGCACCAAGGTCGACATCGGGGAGGGTACGGTTCGTGCCGAACTCGGAGCCGCCGCGAGCAGTCCAGCCATCGACACCGAGCCAGGAAAGCTCGTGGACATTGTCGTCCAGAAGACCGCGGAAGCCGTTGTGCACAGCGAGTGGAGTGTGTCCTTGTTTGATACAGTAACGGACCGCGGCACGTGTTGCGGCGTTCATCCCCCCAGCGGGAGCACCAATACTACAATAGGATGAGACGGTAGGAATCATTGTGCACGAGTAGGTGAGATCGCTTACTGCATGATGGCAACGCGCATTCGCTACAAAGACGCTTAGATGGGATGGATTTGTGAAGGATCTCATAACTGACCTGCGCTTCTGGCAACTGTTTCTCGGTGTAGAGTGTCGATGTGGTAAAGAAGTTCTCCAGGCTCTGAAAGAATTCGGGGTCACGCAAGGACATTGCTTTGGCAAAGTCCTTTGCTGCGATCGCATCTGCGACCGACTTGGTCTTCACGAGGGTAAATATTGAGCATATAGGCACCAAGTTGTGGGTGGCATCATACCATCGCGACAGCTTCCACAAGAGGTACGCGAGTGATTTTGTTTTCACTAACCCCAATCATGTAGGAAGGCGTGTCAGGAGTAGCCTCAAGTAGCGCATTGACAGCCTCGACACCCTGTAATGTAGGCTAGCAGGAATGTATTGTCACATTGCTTCGTTTTCAGGAACGCATTGTCTCACCAACGTGCGATCAATTGCACAGGGTTTGCCCCCGCGTTGTGTATGTCCGAGTGTAGTGACACGCGTGTCCAGCCCGAGGCGTTCAGTCAGGACATCTTTGATATAATCGGCACGAATTGGCTCGAGGTTGGCATCATGAGCACCTTCGGCGACGATGACAATTGTTTTGCGCTTCCCGATTTGACGGTGCTGATGGAGGGTAAGACGTGGGGTGATGGGGAGTGAACGAGAGACCTACGCGTTGGATCGTCTCGCACATCTGGTCTTCCCATGGGTTTGCTTCGGGTGGGCGTTCGGGAATGAAAATGAAATCCGCACCACCGCTATCAATGCACGATCAACGTGGCGATCCTTAATATATGTTAAAAGTATTTACCTAACACCGGCGAGCAAGGCCAACCACCCACAGTGCCTGCCCATGACCTCGAGCACGAAGGCTCGCGAGTGTGAGGACGCGGTGGAATTGATATTATCGATCGCTTCACAGATCCTGTGCAGCGCAGTAGGTGCGCCGATGGTCATGTCGGTCAAGCTCATGTCATTATCGATGGATCCGACGAGCCCGACAATGCGGAGGTGACTGTGTTTGGCAAGCTGTTCTGGGGTGATTTTCCCCTGGGCGTAGAGAGACTCTAGAAGGGAGGGCCATTCGGCGCGGAAGACGTCGGCGCCTGTGAGGGAGCCGTCACCACCGCAGACGACGAGGGCGTCAATGCCTTCTTTGATGAGGTTGTGGGCGGCTGATAGACGGCCTTCAGTAGTGCGGAACGCTTTCGAGCGGGCGGTTCCGATGAGCGTCCCACCCTGTATGTATTCAGTTTGGCACTTGTCTGACTCGACAACAGATCCCGCACACACCTGTGCGAACCAGCCTCTCACGTCGTCAAATCCGACGCGAACGATGTAACGACCTTTGAGGGAACGACCATCTGGGTGATCAGAGGTACCATCGAGAAGGAGCCCGCCGTCTCCGAAGCGCAGATTTTCGATGAGATTGCTTTGGGCGCCTCCGCGCACCCTCTGGACAGCACTGGGATCCGCGAGTGGCTCTTGGCAGGGAACGTAGTCTCGGGTGTTTCCACGAACGAGACCTTCGTATCCCTCACGGACGATGTATGTGTCGCATCCTCTGTGGTCAGTGGGCGAGTTCGGCGACAAGGACGAGGTGCTGTGTGAGCATGCGAGGGCAAGCCGGATCTAGCCGGCGAGGACTGAGAGACTTGCCTGAGGATACCCGTCTTGACGACGGAGCGAACGACGGCGTTCATGCCTGCGCTGTCGCCGCCAGACGTGAGGACCGCGATCTTCATGAGGGGCGATGGTGGGATCACTGTGGAGGTTGGGCTGATGCAAGATGCAGGGCGGTGATAGAGTGGCGGCTCTGGGCTGCTAGGCGCCGCGGCGTTGATTCAGCCGACGGAATACGACCCTCCTCATTGTCTCCAACGACATCCGCCGTTTTCCCCGAGTAAGCCACCATTCTGCACGGCTCGGTCGCTATGTCGGAAATTGAGCGCGACACGCCCATATCGCACCCCCGATAATGATGACGTAATCACAACCTCAAGCTTCTCCTCTACGCCTGCCCGAGTCGTCGACAAATGCCACGTCGACTCGCACATTGAACGCCCTCCCTGCTCTTCCTTCTCTCACCATGTCCAGCGGTGCAAAGGCTCTCTTCGTTGCCTGTCTCCTTATCAATGCCATTCTCTTGTCTCAGAGCAGGTATGCGCAGCCGTCACATGACTATCAGCTAGCATTTCATCATGAAACTGCTCTGCGGAAATTCGTCCCATTCGCAGCCTCATCTGATGTCCTGGACAAAACCGAGGTAGTCGCCCAGCGTACCGTGACAGCCGCCCTTGCTCATGTCCTGTTGACCTAGTGCCGACCACTCGACTTTGGACTTGCTCCGGACCAATGTATTCATGTCCGTGACCAGTGCCCGACATCAGATACCGTCCTCTCAATCCCTTACCTACAACTGTATTTCTGTGCAGACCCTTCTGTTCGACCCTTCGTGTTCACAGCGCTCTTCCTCTGGCTCCTGTTCCTCTTTTCCACCCTCGGAATATCCGCCTCTGACTTTTTCACTCCAAACCTCGCCACAATCGCCCAGTTCTTTGGGTTGAACGAAGACGTCGCCGGTGTCACGCTCCTCGCCTTTGGAAACGCCAGTCCAGATGTCTTTGCGACATTTTCTGCCATGCGGACAAATTCGGGTGGCTTGGCAGTCGGTGAGCTACTGGGTGCGGCATCCTTTATCGTTTCCTGCGTCGCAGGATCGATGTGCATCATTCGCCCATTTAAAGTCGATCGCTTCCCGTTCCTTCGAGACGTCGGCTGCTTCACTGTCGCAGTATGCATGCTACTCTTCATTCTTCGAGATGGCACAATAACCGCTTTCGAATCAATGATGCTCATTGTCTGGTACGTCATCTATGCCCTCACCGTCATCGTCGGCGGTTGGTGGGTTAGTCGTAGGGAGAAAAGGCGTCGCATCGAAGCAATTGTGCGCGCGGAATACATGGATGCAAGCCCGCTGGAACCATACTCTGACGGTAATATCCTTTCGAGCTCGATATCTGGTCACGCTCATTTTTCTTCTTGAAGATTCTCCACCCTCGCCACTTTCGGATAGTTTGACGGTGCCACATTTATCTCCAATACCCGCACGTCCTAGATCCCCCTCCGCACCTGCGGTGCCCCGCGTACAAACACAACTTCTACCAGTACCTCGCTCTCGCACACCCTCGCCAATCGGCTCTCCTCACCTGGCTCAAATGCCTTCCTTCTCTCTTGTTGGTGCTTTAGAATTCCATCAAATTGTTACATCCCTCCAAAATCAAACTGCTAGTTCATCTCTCAACATGTTTGATTCCCCCGTAACGCCTTACGCAGGTGGCCATTACCACATACCTCGCCGCCGGAGTCGCTCCGGCTCTATATCTCCGCGTGCACCAACCGAAACTGCAGAATGGGATGGGGCACTCGGTGTTCCCCTGAACGACCGCTCTCCGAAATTGCTCCGGACCTCCATATCAGAGGAACAGGAAGAGCAGGGCCGTGAGGAAACAGAGCTAGTGAACGTGCATGAAGGGGACGACGCATGTACTCCGCTCACTATCCCTACGATACCCTCGATCTTGCACACACCTGCTTCTCCTACTGAGGCGCTAGCCCCTACTGAAATCGAGGAACAGGTCCTTCCTGCGCAGCCTCAGGGTTCACGGCACGTTCTCGCGCGAGTGTGGCATATCTTGTTCCCGTCCCTCTATCACTTCAAGTCAAAGACGTTGACGGGGAAGATTGCCTCGCTCCTCGCTGCTCCGGCTGTTTTGGCACTGACAATCACGTTGCCTGTCGTCATAACACCCTGTGGTAACGTTGGCTTGCAGGAGGAAAAGATGGTCCGGAACGAGACCCATCTATCCGATTTTGAGGAAGAGGGAGTCGAAAGGGCATTGATTGCAGAACATGAAGTCCAGGAAGACTTGCCCGCGGTTGGGTGCAACAAGTGGTTGACAGCCGTCCAATGTATCGTTGGGCCCCTGTTTTGTGTCACTGTGCTATTCAGTACGTCGTTTTCGTCTTGTGATAAGTATATCTTTTGACTAGTTGTCAAGGTGGGAGTAGTTACATGAAATGGCTGTTGGTTGGGACGGCCCTAGGGGGCTCCGCGCTTGCATTGTTTGTGCTTGCGTTTTCCAACGTGATGTTCCACCCTACTGCCCAGATAGCGAGATGCTGCGTTGGGTTCCTCGTCTCTGTTGTGTGGATCATGGCAATTGCCGACGAAGCTGTGAACGTCCTTCAAGTAACCGATTCTGAATTCCCTTTGTATCGGACGTGCACTCACCTTTCTCTGTCATTCTAGACCTTCGGGTTCATCTTTGGGCTTTCGGATGCCATCATTGGTCTAACGATTTTCGCCGTTGGTAACTCTCTCGCTGATCTCGTCGCCAACACAAGCGTCGCGGTGCGTTCCCTTGAATACATTCTATACACCCATGCTCACTACCCACGCCCCCACGTACAGGTCTTTGCTCCCATGATGGGCTTCTCCGCCTGCTTCGGTAGCCCCATGGTCAACATCCTCCTCGGCATCGGCATCTCCGGCACCTATGTCATCAACGAGTCTGGCGGGACCCCTTACAAGCTCGAATTCACACCCACGCTGATCACGAGCGCATTTGGGCTGTTGATGTTGCTGGTGACAACGTTGCTGGTCGTCCCGATGAAGGGGTACGTTCTTTCGAGGCGGTGGGGGATGTTTTTGATCATGGCATATGTGGTGTTGATGAGTGCGACGTTGGCGGTGGAGTTGAGTTTTGAGTGAGTTTTGGGCCACGTCCGAGTCGCGCCGTGCCGCGCTGGTCGGGGATCAATCCAGCATCCAGCTCTCCACCCTGCACTACCAGGTGGCATAGGATATGTATAGAACGCGTAATGCGTATGTGGATATAGCATGTAGGCTTTGGGTATCTTTGAACACACATATAATGATGCATCTTCGGTGGTGGGAACAAGGGCAGTCATCCCTCGTAGCGTGGAAGGTAGCTGTGTCATATCGTCGTCACGAGATCCGGACAGCGAGTTTTGTTTGACGCGCTATCGGAGTTTGAAATGGTGGCTGTTGAATTTCCCATGGGTGGACGCGTTTTGAACGAGTTGCACGTTGGCCGCCAAGTCTCGCATGACGCCGTCCTCAACTATGCCGCCACAGAGACCCGAATTGCCCGTCAAATATCAGAACCCGAATCTCAAGTCCCGTGCGTCTCTCCTCGCCTCGCTTTACTTCCTTTCTCACCCAAAATCGATACCAGACTCGTCCAAATGGCCCCCTGTGAAGTATCAGTCACTCGATCGTGATGGCCATGAAGTCCTTGTACGCCCCGTCTGCTCTCGTATTCCGTCCTACTGACCTCTGACGTCACCCTAGGTCGGCCGTCTCAAAATCCCAACTGTACGTCCGATCTCTCTCTTTCCCCTCGCCCGTCCTAACCCTCCCACTCAGCCCTCTGGCCATGCCTTTATCCTCCGCCGCTACGATACCGGCGCCATCAGCCTCACCACCATGTTCCGCGCAGCCTTCCCGGAAGCCAGCGACCTCGACGAACGCAAGGAGACCCAGTGGGCAAAAGAAAACTTTGATCTCTCTGGCAACAACGGCTCCACACGCGACCCGGGCATCGTCCGTCTCGCAGGCACCTGGATCAGCCCTGCAGTTGCCCTCCTTCCTCCATTCGCAGACTCTTATCTCTTGCGCGATGTGATTCAGCATATCACACAAGCCTTTCCGGATCCAAAGGTCACTTATCGTCGGTCGAATACCGCCAGGGGGACTCCCAAGGCGGCCCCACCATCTTCACCCGTCCCCGATTCCACCAAGACCCTGCTGACACCCGCGCCGTCGATGTCGATGCCGACGGCCAAGCGGCGGAGAGAATCTTCCCCCGCCCCCGCTCCCGCCCCTACACAATCCACTAGTATTTTACCACCCCCCCGCCGGTCTGCACGCACAAAGAGTCCTGTGCCAGTCCCCGTTAAATCCCCGAAACCGGTGCGAGTTGCTCGAGTTGTTCGTGTCATCGAGGTAACCACGCCCGTGGGGTCGGATGAGACCATCGTAGAGGAAGAAGCGGAAACAATCGAGCTCGCAAAGCCGAGTATGACGCAGGACATGGCAGAGCAAAAGGAGTTGATCGACCGCTTGAAAGCCGAGCGCGAGCTTCAAACGTTACAGACTGTCGAACCCGTGCCTAATACGGTGCCGACACTGAAGAGGGAAAGAGATGGAGCTGAGGAAAACGAGACGGAGCTGCGGTTCAATTTCAAGGAACCCGAGACCGGGGAACGGCAGATTGTGACGAACAAGCGTGTATCGCGGTTCCATCTGGAACCCAGAACCAAGTCGGTTGCGTGGGGCGTTGCAGCATTCGCAATCGGAATGAGCGCTGTGTGCGTGTGTTTCTCCAACGGTCGCGACATGGATTGACACCTTCCCCTATCTCAGATCATTCTTACCGAATTTCTTTTGATAACAGTGGAATGTTGTCCGCTGTCTCTCGATCCCTCGCCTGTGCAGTTGACTTTTTTTTAAATGGCGTGCTAGGGTATATTGAATGCCACAGATGTACAGCGTCTCCTTAACCACGCGTAGGCGACACCAAGTTCCTATTTTCTTATTTTGTTTTCCTGACTTGTTCCTTCGTTGATACTGTTGTCGTACCCTACTAGTTTTACGTGACTCGGTATCTCTTTTTGACACGAATATGCCTCTCTTTAAGGATGATAACTTTCTCATTCTCTTGTTCCTTGATACATATCTTTTTGTACGCGTCAGTGAAACAGTCTGAACGTCTTGGCGTGTGGGGCGTGTAACATTTCATCTGTTCATCATGTGTGCAAGAGTCCTAAAGTCGACAAACAGCCATGCCCCGTTCGTACAATCCCACGATATAAATCACCCCTGTCCTAGCGTCCCTCAACGTCGTTGATGATGTCCCAAACACAGACCCATTGCTCTGGAAAAGGGTCTCCAGTTCGTGCGTCGTCATGGGAGGGACAAGCTTGGACGCCGACAACGGCGCGCGCGCGTCCTTGTCTACCGCCAACGACCCAGTGTCCGAGCGTCGTGTGAGCGATACGGCCCAACTGGGTGAGGTCACCCCGGTCTTGTTTGCCGCTACACCGACCAGAGAGGGAAAGTGTGGATGACCGGTAACGATGAGCGCGCCATCGTCATCGTAGGCGATGTTGTCGGGGAAGAATGGGACGGGGACGGAATGCGAAAAGGCGAGTGAGGGGGCCGTGGTGCCCGCGTTCGCGCTCGCGCTGAGGGTGTAAAAATGGACGAGACCAAGAGAAGTGGAGGCGATGGCGAGGTGCGTGCGGGAGGGCGAGAGAGCGACGCCGTTGGCGAAGGAGATACCGAAGGCGGCAAACGTGTGCGTGAGCGTGTAGTCGTCCGCGTCCGGCTCGGCGTTACCGGTGGGCTCGGACGCATGAATCGACACGTGGGCGACCCAGCTGAGCGGAAGGCCAGCGATAGACTCGACGAGGGGGAAAACGTGCCCGATCGGGTTCGGGAGACGACGGGTGAGGAGGTGGTCGTTGCTGACATAAAAGCTCGTCGGGGACGTCAACGCGATCGCGTTCGGGGAGACGAAATACGGCGATTGGAGGGTGCGGACGTATCGCGCCCCTTCTGCGAGATGCGCCGGATCGAGGACAAACTGCTCGATGGTCGTCCGCGCGCGTGCGTGGTTGACGACGAACAGGTTCGATGGGGACCCGTTCTGAGAGGGGTAGATCTCCATGCCGAGAGGGTGGAAGTCATGTCCGGCGGGGTACCCCTCGAGCGCGAGGCGGTGGACGGCGCCGGTGCTCGGGACGTAGAGAAAGAGGTGACCACGAGGGTTCGGGTCCAGGAGAGGGCCCATGACGGTGTTCCATGCTTTCCGGTTAGGATCGCAACCAAGGAGGACGAGGCGGTCAGTGAGCGCGCCGCGGGTATCGTAGTGATCCCAAAAGGTGATATCCTCGCAAAAATTGATGTCGTCGGAAGAGGGGTCTTTGACGAGGGAACAGTGAGAGGTCCAGTCACCACCAACGTAGTAGACGCCTGGGAGGTCGGGAGTCGTGAGGATGTGGTTCCAGGCGATACGGCCGCTGCGGAAGATGAAGATAGCCTGTGTGTGGGGTGGGTGAGGAAGACGAGCGTTGGTTGAGAAAGGGGAAGTACCAAGAGAGCTGCCAGGCTAGTTACAACTTTGAAAAGCATCGTGAAAGAAGAGCGTTAGGTAGTGGTCGCAAGACGAAACAGAAAAAGAGCCATGTTGAAATCATGTCGGGCTCTGACGCTCTGTCATACGTGCGGAGCAAAGGCGTCGATTAGCCTCGGCTATCTACGATCCCGGGACGAGATATAAACCGTAGAGACTCCTCGGTATCAGTCCCCTTCTGCTCCTCCATAGGGCTTACTTTTGTTCTGCGTCGCACTTGAACGAACAAGCTTGCATGCAATATTCATCGAGTCTGAGTCCGAACCCCAAAGTTTCAAGGCGCAGCCCCACCGGCGCTTTTACTTCATTCGTTCTAGAACTCGGAACTATTAGTACACCAATTGTTTTGTTTCATGTCCATCAACTCGATGAGCACACATCTTTTGCGTCAAGTCGGTTATTTGAAAGCGGCACTCACGGACATGGGAGCGACTGGCCCTGGTGCTGGTCTCAGGCTAAGGGTGTTAGTTTCTCAAGGGCTTGCTTATCTTTGCGCCTGCGTCGGATTTGCAGTCGGAAACCGAAAGTCGGCAACAGTACCGGCTAAAACCCTGGCAGAAACGATACTCCACCTTTCAGTGCTTTTGGTGCGCCATGCGACGCCGGATCCGGGCCAGGGTCAGCAAGCAATGCGGCTTCGCCCCAGACGAACGTATCCTGGGTGCTCGGCTGGCGAAAAGCCGGCAACTGGTCGCACCACGCCCTAACGAGTCAGAGGCAGGTCCACGTTCCTTTGGCCTGGCTCCCCGGCGCCCTGCCATGGGAAGCCCGTTTGGGTATCCTCGTACCGGATCATACGCACGGATTAGTCCGAAGGAGCACCACTCCGTACCCAGATCCGGTCTACACGTACGCGTAGCTGGGAAACGCCTATTGTTGGTGCGTATTGTCTCCATTGAGAAACGAAAGCACAGGCAGGTCCTACGCCTTTAGACGAACCCGGATAATCCGGTACCGATTGTAATTCACCATGAAAGCTGTGCTTGGGCAGCCTTTTTATTTTTCTCTCTGCGCTGCTTCGATCCGTCCCGTTCCGCACACGTTTCTACCCTCAGTACTTCGGTGGGCAGTCGAGTTAGAAGAGAAAAAGGCATCCGCTGGGATCGTCCGGTGTGTTATCCCTTGATGCGTTCATTCGTTCGAGTGGTTGCGATACTCATCATCCGAGGTAGCGATGTGCAACTTTGTTGTCCCCATCCGCACATGTTCCAAATGTCGCCAACGCGAGCCACTTTTCCATGACACGTCTCTTCGAGATAACGAGAAAACGGGATGGGATGAGGTCAGTTGCCTTTATCCTGTCCCCACATGCAGACATGCAACGACGAAGCAATGCCAGTCCCTCGTCTACATGGATACAGCACAAGATTGCTATTCGCGCTGGTGTGTTTTGAGCAAGGAACACCCCAAAACCTGCAGTCACTGCTGGTTAACGTGTAAACAAGGGTGAGTATCACTCTCGCCCCTTTCCCCCCTGCAACCCCCTAAGACGCGTCGATTCGCCCATGCGACGGTATTGACCCTCATTCAGGCATGGAAAGACGAGAGAGATTCACGGTGGATCACCCTCTTACGTGTGTCATAGCTGCGCACCAAGGGAAAGACGTCAGCCAGCGTGGAAACGGCCCCGAACCGCGCATCTAAATGATCCCGATCGGGACATGGTCGATCCCCGCACCCGCGGTTTTGTGGGCCTCGCGCGGCTCTTGGCGCGGTGACATCTTTCATCGTTCGTCGTCGTTGGTGATGTGATGAAAGACGGTCGGTGAGGTTAGGTGGTAGAAATCTCGTACATGTGATTGTGCGTGCATATGAAGCTGTGTCCCTATACTGTATTTATATCCTGCTCTGCCCATTTTGATCCTCATTTTTTTCCTTTTCCTTCCCTTCTCCTTCATCTCCATGTTCTATCTCCATTTTCTCCCTCGAACCCACTGTTGTCATGATGGTATGTTCCACTTTATGATTTTCCTTATGATGTCGCGAGATAGCGCTTGGATGTACATACATCTAAATGGTTTAGTATATGATTTGCAAGGTGCATGCGTAAACACGCTGGTAAGTAGCATGGACCCTGGGAATCAAAATTCAAGATTCATCTTCAGACCCAAGCTGCTGGGGAGCCCAGTGTCGTCTAGTGTCCAATTGTTTCCCTTGATTGATCGAATCCATGCAGGTATTAGATCTCGCTATCAAATACAGGGACTGCTATGATAGAGATGTCCAAAGGAGAGCGATGAGCACGAAAGCACGAAAGTTCCCGGTCAAAAAGTAGTGCAAAACACGGAAGATCGACAGATTCCTATACCCGATTATTTCTCGAACGCGGCAAGAACAGGCGGCGAATTAAGGTAGTCTGTCCTGGCGATGCTAAAGTCTATACAATATGTAGATTGATTGGTCCACCTCGATCACGAGGGAAGGGAATACGACAGTGAGAGGGCATGACTTACTGTCAGGAATGAGCGTGATATTGTTCCGCATCAACTGCATCACGTATCTGGAGGATATGTTGTATTGTGGCCAATTTGCTGGAAAAAAAAAGAGAGAACTCGACATGAATCACGACTCAAAAGTATATGAACATACGCCCTGGGTCCATATCATGGACAAAATTGATCCAATATTCTGTCATCTGATCTGCAAAATCAGCTTCCATAGCATCAGGGACTGGACCGAAGATGAACAATAGCTCGGATGCGTGGTATACTATCATTTATTGAGAGAATGACACACCCAGCATGTATCCACTTACCACCGAGAGTAGGCGAAGTTCCTGGGACGAACTCCGTGAAATAATATCCCCACATTGGCTGTAGGGACGCGCCGTGTTCATAGAAGAGACGTCTCGGTGCGAGATACATGTTATCTGTGTACCATGATTCCGCTCTGTCATAAAGCATGTCGCCAGTGTGCCATATGCCGCCATACGTGCTGTCATTCACGGGATAAAAGTCATCAATGCCAGCGACAACGTCTGGTGTCAGCGTTGAGTTGTCCACGATCAGCTTGTACAGCCAGCTATTGAATGCAGATGTCTGCTCAGAGGGAGGTAGGCTCAGGTTATAAAGTGTCTGGCTGTAGCGTGTTCCTTCATTCAGCTTCGGGACAGTGTTATGTCGTGGTAGAAATATCGCGTCCAAATGGCAACACATACGTTCGTTCCTCCAAGATAGGGTACATGGAGATAGTTTCCACTCAGAGTCCTCTGTGAGGGTCTTTCTGAGACAAAGCTACCAGCAGGGCCAATTGCAGGTTCCCATAATTGCCCATTGAGGATTGAGTCGATCATAGAATTGGTGATATTCAGGAGCGCCTTCCATGGCAGCCATTCAGTCACAATCGCCTCATGAACTCAAAAAGATCACCTCATATGGAACTTGCTGCAGACACTGAACTGAACTGGATCCCGCTGCACACCCTGTTGCAGCTAGTAAACGGGAGTATGGCATCCCGGGTTTGTCATACTGCCAAGCGTATGGCGCATTCTTGCTGAAACGAGATTGATAAAGCAAAAAGGTCATTGTGATTCATTTAGATCGACTTACAAGGGTCCAGTAGATGAATCTGCAATTGCAGCGCGAAACAAGGGAGGTCCAGTGGCATACAGAATTTGCGCCTCGACACTTCCAGCACCGGCAGACTAGGGTGGGCACTATCATTGGGGTGTGAAAGTTGGAGATGAAAAATAGCTACCTGACCCCAGATTGTGACCTTGATCGGACGTTCAGCATGTCGTGGATAGCAGATGACAATAGCCAGTACCTTGGATGGGTCACCACCAAAGTGTACAATGTTCTCTTGGATGAATATAAGTGCTGCCTTCTGGTCCAAAAGACCCGCATTGAGATCCTCAGGAGGGACATCAGCGCTCGCCAACTATTGAGAACTGTCAGTCCCTCAGTATGTCCACGTTGTTGGCTGCTCACAAAACCGAACGTATTCGACCGGAAGTTCCTGCATGAATCAGTACATGCAGATGCAGGAAGCTGATCTCAGCCTACACACATAGAAACAAAAATAATTGGTTTCCCAAGTTTCACACTTAACTTGATTATCCCTGCAGCACATGATTGAATCATATAGTTGAGACCACAGAAGAAACTCACTAGCAGGGTTGTACGCGGGATTGGAAGCTGCGCTATTCATGGAACATATTTGTCAAAGCATGGTCATGCAGATGCGCCCAGTACATAGAGGCTAACCCGATAGTATATGCTCCTCCCTACTCCATACGCGTAAGGAAAATACAGCAAGGTTGAGAATGAACATACGTAGAACCAAACTAACACGGGTAGCTGTGCGGCTGCCGAAGTCCCTGTTGGTCGCCATACCTGCGGAATGTTTTCATGTCCATTATGATGCAAGACTTCGGGAACCATAAGGCATACATTCAATGACAGGCAATTTTCACTTGTGTTGGCACCAAGACTCGATGACGGTGGTTGTGGACAGGCATCCCCGAATCGCGAAGCGTCTTGGATTCCTTGCAATGGCTGAGTTATTGGCAGTGGTGCTTTGAATCGCAGTGGTCCTACAGGAGGTTGAGCGAAAGGCATCCCAAGCCAAGCATCAGTTCCGTTAGAGTTGGCGACACCATGAAACATTCCGCTAGTCAGGTTGACGTCGAGGGACGGAGCCGCGAGTACGATTCCATGGGAGGCAATTCCGAAAAGATATGCTGCCAACATAAGTAGCGTCCCCGGGCCGTCCATCTACCAACGGGATTGAGTAAGGTTTTCTCATTTGCTCGTGTTGTGCGGCGGATGGCTAGGCGCCATCCAGGCGGGCTACCGCTTTATTTCAGTGCGGGTGTTTTAGTTGTAGACATCAGTTTGTCCTCGGTCTCTTTTCCACAGAAGAACATCAACATGTGGGATACTTCTGCAGCTCAGCACTAGTGAACATTTGCACCTTACTGATTCGTAGGCGGAAATATCTGAAGACTAAAAACCCTAATTTGCATCTTAGAAAGAAGTGTAGTTTGAAGGCGAAGGACTCAGTGGGAACCATATTGGAACCATTGAAAGTTGTACTACTAGCTGCGATTAGCCTGAGGACCTTAGGCCTGTCAAATTGTTATACAGTCGGATACTCCGAGTCGCCCACTATGAAAAGGACGGTACAATTCATCTGAACAGAAGGGCAGCTTATGTTGTCTGCTTCCTCCAAGTCCTGGTCGCGACAGCTGATGCAAAGTTGACTCGCAGTTGACACATGCCCCACAGTTCGGCTGTGTCAACGACAGTTTTCTTCCCGATCTGCAGCCGTCCTCGTGTCTATTGTATTTGTCAGACCCACCGGATGTCAAGAAATTCTTCGTCCTGGTCCACGGCCAATATCATCGCAGAGAGAGCTGCAGCATGCGTTCCTTACAGGGATCTTGTATCGTCTCATGTATCAGTGGGAAAGAAGCATCAATAGTAACCCCGGGCACTGTATATGTATCCTTTGCGACTTTGTCGTCGTCGTCGGTGGCTGCGACGAATATCTTGTGAATTCTGATATTGGATGCGATAGCCGACCCTGGCGACCTCGTTTTCAGGATAGACTGTTGCCGATGAAGAGTGTGGGCCGCATCCTCAAGCACTAGCATCAGGGAGCGCAAAGAAGCAAGTAATAGTCAACGTCGGCCACTGTTTTGCGAGATCGAAAGACAGATATGCATAAAACATTTGAGTGGTAGACGTGAGCCGTGGACATATCCTGGAATAATGCAAGCCCGGGAGAGTTGGTTGTAAGTGGGACACATGGTGGCCGGTTGACGGTGTGGAGTGTGGAGACGGAGGAAACAATGATTAACTTCCTAGAGCACCCCAATTCAGTGTGTGCGGCAAACGTCTCTCCAGGCGACGATCGCAGCTGGGTCAGGCGACCATCAACATTTGGTCGCCCTCGACCGGTCAGCAACTGCTCGGCCCCTTGCAACACAACGACCCGGTTGCTGGGGGCCCCTAGTAGTTATGCTTGCGGGAAAGAAGAAAATTACGCGGACAAATCAATGGGAAATGGAATGGACATTAGCGCGCGTGTCGAGTGCAATGGATTTAACCATATACATGGTCTACAGGCCATTTCAAGGGCAGTCAAAGAACAAGTTGTACGAACCTGGTGATCTATCTCCCAGAAATGGGGCCTGTATTTCCCTCCTATGGAGCCCACGCTCCGTCGGCAACGCAAACACACATTTCCTGGGGGATGGCCTCGAGATGGAATCAATAAATAGCTCTTCCAAAAATAGTACCAACGGGTGGCCGCGAACTGAGACGATATGTTAGAAGGATTCAGGACGGTGGTGTGGTAGGGTATGGCGAATACCGCTGACGTGCTTGGCACATGTAGGGCGTGCGTCGCCAAGTATGGGATCAACGATGATTGCTGATCAACAGCTGGAAGAACTTGACATGCTGCCCCTCCTCCAGCGAAGGCGTTTTTCACGATCGACATCCGTGCTTCATATACCTATGTACTCACTTGTCGCGGAGGTTAGCGGGAATAGAGACCTTACTGTCGCCAACGCCAATGGAAACCTTTCGAACGCATGACCTGCAATGTACGGAACATGAACCATGGAGGATCAATCTGAAAAAAAAACTCACAAGCCGACGGAAGGATGGGACAACATTATCCACAACCGAAGTGCGCAGCGAAGGGAAGGGCAAGAAATGAATCTCGGATCCGAGGTAACACAAAACAATGAGCAGCCAGGGGAGTATCAAGTGTCGCGAGGCCATTGTATCGGATCTCCCTCGAGTCCCTCGTCGCCCTCGTTCATGATACGAACGCAGTCGAGGGCTCTCAAAGTCATGGACTTCGATCGCGGGTGTCAACGCAAGGGTTTGGCATGCCATCTGAGCGCGTAAACATTACCGACGGTTGACACTACCCATGCCGATGCCAACGCCAACGCCAACGCCGACGGAAAGAAACCAGCGGTATCCGAGTCCGACGCTCCGAAGGCATCCTCTAGGAGCCGGGGACGTTCCGATGGATGGCTGAACTATTTGAACCCCCAGCCGACGAAATTGCACTGATGTAGGTGGACTTGGAAGACGGATCTTGTGATATTGCTACATCGATGAGCCGGGCTCGGGACTGAGCAGACTAGTGTCGGTGCACGCGGCGTCACGTGGCCGAAGCGTCGCGCGCCAGGTTAGCACCCGTTGGTTGTGGGGAAGTCTAATGCTTCGTGTCCTTCACCTTTGCTCAGACCCCAAGTGGACGAATTTTTTGCTCTTTCTGCGTTTCCCTCTGGGACTCGAACAGTCGCGCTCACACGGAGCCTCGGTGACGCTGGTGGTGCCGCACCAGATGATCAATGGCAGCTTCCCTGGCCAAGGCTAGTCTATCACAGACACTCCTCGATCGTCGTATCAGGCTCGCTGGTGTTCAAGCACCTCTGCTGGAAATAGGCTCTTAAGGCTCGCAGTGACGGTCGCCACTGCCATTTTCCTGCACCGAAGGTGTCGCAGAGGTCCAAGAATGATATCTCTCGTCCACCTGGGTCTCCGACCGAATGGAACATGAAACCATGATCCATGCAAAATGCAGCCCGATCCTCTAGCAAGATTCCCCTCCTGAGGAAGGAGCGAGCGAAATAGTTTGCAGCACGAGTGAGATTGTTGTAGGAGAATCGTCCGGGCCTCTGACCATGTTTCCCTTTGTTGTCGTCCTGAGGTGCTAGTCTCCGCTCTGTCAGAGGTAATGTCTATTTTACACACTTGCATCCCAGTGGCTACAGAGCCCGCCCTCCGTTGCAGCAACCTTTAACCGCAGAACCATGCACGCATGCACAGCAGACAAGCAACGTTACCTAGTTCTCATGAAGAAGACAGGCATGAGGCCGCCGTCAGTGATTTTGAAGTTCATGGCCCTCTCTTAGACTCTTGTGCAGCATCCTTATCTCCTTCACCGCAGCTACGAACAGTGTCATGCGGATCTGTCTGCCATCCCTCGTTCCCGCTCACCTCCTTTGTCTGTTTTTGCAGACCAGCCACGCTGTGCAGGACGGTAGCAGCGCAGACACGGGTGTGCAGGTAGATCATGGCGTTGCAGAGGGCTCCAAAGGTGGGGTCAATTGTTTTACTGCAGATGGCAGAGCTTTAATCGCGGCTTTTGGTTCACCAAATACAGCCAAGGCCGACTCCCAAGCGTATGAGTACCAAGCCATCTAGATCAACGAAAGTGCACTTATTTTCTTGTGGGCCCGTCATACGTTCTCGAAGGCATACAGAGTAAGTGCGTCCTTCAACTCGTCCTTTATTCTATTCTCGTCTCAGACGATGGCAGACGCATATCTCCCATCGGCTCTTCGCATGGAAAATGCATTCCAGGCTTTTGTTGCGCCCGAGCCATCAACTTCTGACTTTTGGGAAATGGCGAAGAGATACCAGAAGCTATTACAGGACTATGTTCCCCGAATGCTCGAGAATGGGGCCCTCTACTTCCGGAACCCCAGGTTCGACTCATTGCAACGAGCATGCGTCACATTGTTTACGCCACCGCCACCTTCCGCAATGATATCGAAGGCGCTCTGGATGCACATCATATCACCTTTCAACACTCACTCAGGAGCCTGAACATGCTTTCATGGAGATCGTACGTGACCTGGGGCGAATTCCCCCTCCTGACAAAGCCCCAGGTCACGCTGAGAGGGAAGAAATGGTTGACAAGGTCCTTGACGATACTAACCTGGCACTCGTAGACCTTGTTACGCGCCACGGAATTGAGGAAGAGGTCGTTAGGACTTACACACTCGCTTTGAAGCCACACGTGCACACTCTCACGGTCGTCGTTTGTGTGCCAATTCTACCTCTGTACCGAGGGAGATTTGAATTCGCTAACTTACATAGCCTATAGGTGATATCAATGAGCAGCACCATGACCTCCTCCCCGCTCTCACATTCAGCGCTGCCACTCTGCTCGTTCCGGAATCGCGGATCTTGAGGCCTTTCCTGAGTGTATCCGGCTTTCGGCCTGGTGTCCTGTCAAAGGTGGGTTGAAACCCTGGCACGACCGTGGATCCTAGGCCTACATGGATAGTGTAGGTTCGCTTGCTGCCTGGGTGCAAAGACGTTTTTGGGGTGCTGCAGTCAGACCAGGCAGCTGGTTTTTGCTGCTCCAGAAAGCCGGGGCCGGTATATACCCAAAGTGGGCTGGGCTCGTCGCCAAACTGCCCCTGTTAATCGGAGGTCTGTTTGCATTCTCTCCCTGCTCATGTTTTGGACGTAGGTAGGGCTGCCTGCATGCGATTGTTCTGTTCCATTTTTCCGCACTTCTTCTAGAACTGCCGACTCAATCAAGTGTACGTTAATACTTCCTGCAATATATTCCCGCAGCCAAGATACGGATGATTGTCGTCTGCATACCCGAGCCCTGCAGTTTATAGAATCGCGGTGGCCGGTTTACATCGGCACCAATCCAAGTCGAGTATCTATCACGATATGTGAACTACCTCCTGCTTGAAGCGTCTCATCCTCAAAAATATGGTGCTACACAAGCCAAGGCTCACTCTTTGACCTCGTGATTTCGATCGCGTTCATGATGAAGGAGGCCAACGTTCGCGACCACCTCTTCATTTCCATTACTGACAGAATCCTCGGTAGTATTTAGCCAGTGCGAATCATCATTGTTCTAATATATGTATAGGTCTAGTATCGCGCTGGTAAGCATGATTTGCAGGCGCAAACCTGCCATCACCCGCAAATACGTCCAATGGTATAATCTATCCCTCGTCTAGGTGGATATCATTGCCTTAGAGCCTTGTTTCTATCTGTTCAATTGTGCCGTCCGCGAACGGCCAATCGTTGTATCCGAGCGGTGTTAGGTTTCCTGCCAGGTAGAACTTCGACCGATCTGGAAGTGTGAGGGGTAGGTTCTTCTGTAGTCGTACAGGGAGGTCAGGCTGATAACAGAGTCGATCGGATCAGTACGAAGAAGGGGAATGGTCAAAGATAGGAACCCTCACATTTGATATATACAGCCGCCCAAAGGCGACAAGCCCTCCGTTATCCTCCGCGGTCTGCAATGCTGTCTCGCGGGTATATCCACCGGCTGATATGAACGCCCTCTTTTCGCCGCCTTCGCCACCATTCCATATATCTCGCAGAAAGTCATTGTTTTCGTCTGCGCCGTGCGTTCTGTCCACGATGCCAGCCACACGAGGTTCGACTACATGCAAATATGCCAAACTTGGATGTTTATCACGCAGAGAGGTGGTGAGGTATGCAAACGTTGGTCGGGGGTCTGGCATTCCCATGTCTGGAAACGATCTAAATGAGCACAACAGCGCGAACGAATCAGTGCAATCTCCTCACCTTGCACAGGGCCCCAAGGGCTGATACGAACACCAACCCGCTCCTCGCCGACAGCGTCCACCATGGCATCAACGACCTCCCTGGTGAACCTTGTGCGGCCTTCTTCGTCTCCGCCCCATCTATCTGTGCGTTTGTTCGACATCGTTTGAAGGAATTGATCAGGCAAGTAGCCGTTCGCGCTGTGTACCTCTACTCCATCGAATCCGGCGCCATGTACGGCGTTACTTGCTGCTTTTGCATATGCAGCGATGTAATCTTTGATCTCGGCCTCGGTCAACGGACGAGGTGGCTTTGACTTGCCGGTCAGTGTGACAGGCGATGCTGAAACGTATGGCAAGGGTGGATCCTGTGCCTCCAGGATATCTATATCAGCAGCACGACCGAGCGCCCAGAGCTGGAGGAAGATGTACGATCCCTGGGCATGGACGGCGTCCGTGACCTGTGTCGCCACAAGCACACCATGAGACTAGTTAATCGACAGCGACGCAATGAAAGCATGCATACCTTTTTCCAACCCTTAATTTGTGCATCAGTGTAGATGCCAGGGACATGGTTGAATCCCCCTGCGTCATGGGAGATAAAGGTACCTTCTGCGATGAGCAGGGTTCCCGGTGCGGATCCACGCTGGGCGTAGTAGGGTGCTTGCTGAGGCCCGGGGACATGGGAAGCATGTGCTCGGAAACGAGTCAACGGCGCAAGAACAACACGGTGCTGGAGCGTCATCTGGCCAACCTTGATGGGTTTGAAAAGCCTGGGTGTTCGCTGTGTAATGGCCATTGCTAGTGCTGGTTAGAAAGGTGGCGGGTAGAGGAACTTTGGGTGGTTAGTGAGCTGCTCAATTTGCATGATAGCTCAAATTTATAGTCACGGAGTCCGCAAGATTCACAGGACCCGGGTACGATGATCAGTAAGCCTCTGAGCAGATTTGTAAAGTAGGCCTCCGCAGTCGCGAGACTTGAGGCCAATGGTGAGAGATATGATTGCATCATCCTCGGAAGCTTGGTCACCATCAGGCTAAGGACTCGATGAATCAATTTGGGTTTGTAAGCATGGTTTGGGATGAAGGATAGACGGAACATTCCGTCAGATGCTTGGTAACTGAATTTTCCACCCTCAGTTTGCTTATATGCAGTACATGACCATGGATATCCGAGTAGCCAGCTCCACCAGCCCTATTACACCTGCTGGTCCGGATGAAGCCTTGACCAACTCACCATCTCAATTCTCAACCCAGTTGCTGACAATTGGGCCACGGTGACAGCCATGCGACCGAGACCGGACCGCATTGCTTGGTGCGCAAGCAGGGAAAGAGATCGGTGACAACTACCTTCGAGACGCTCAATGCAGGGTGTGAACCCTGCATTCCCATGGACTGCCTTCTGTGGGACAGTTCACTCCACCGGTGGTGTCCATGCAGTCATGTGTTTCTCCTCAGTTCATGTCAACCTTTGGCAGTCTCCCTGGGTCGCGGGTTCGGGTATTGGATTTGAACTACTCGAATAGGTCCCGAACGCGACTCGTATGCATCCTTGCGTACGCAGAGGAATGTTGGTCGATCTTCCCAAATCGATGCCGTGATGACCATCCATGTTTCCCTGAGCAAGGTACTCTTATTGATTGCAATGACGTGGGCAAGTATACGCTATTCATGCCCTGTGATCTTACCTTCATCCTCAGTCTCCCCAGCCCCTCATCATTAGGGTCCGTTGGTTACAATGATACCCGTCGCCTTTGCATGATAGCGATGCCATGTGGTGACGCAGCTCTGCGATATCTGGCAGTAGACGGATGCGTGTGTCATGATAATCTTTCGCGACCATGTAGATCATCGTCAAGACTGCTCGAGTGATGATATTTAGCAGACAGCGAGTACACGCAACTTTCAGTTCCAGATCGCGTGTCGCCGAGATTGGACCGCATAGGCGAAGGTGAAATTTGTAGGAACCCGGTTGAGCGGTGGATGGGGCTGTGCAAACCACGTCAAAGATCGGGCAGCGCAGACATCAGCACTTGTACTTGACTACTTGTGACGTGGTTCCTGTGCTTGTGTATATATGAATAAAGAACAAGAGAGATCGTCTTCCCTCTCGCCACCTTCGTGTGACCTCCTCGTGAGGTTATGAGCCCTGCGCATCGACTTCACCCACACGCTACATACATCCCTCGCCATGAGCACACCACCAACACTGCCTCAGCTGCCAGCACACCCTTGGCACCACTTTTTGGAGCTCCCCATGCTCTGAGAGACCTATTTCGCCCCACATAAATAATACATCTCTGAGATCCTATATCCAGGCAGAGCCTTCAGATAGGTCGAAATATGGAGTCCAGTCATTTGATGACCTCCCAAGGAGGTCACCCGAGAGGTCCTGTTTCGGCATCAACATTCCTTGCGCACCTCCCCGTGAGTCTTAAATCAGACACAATTTTCAAGTTGTCTCACGCATCAATGTTGATTATGGCTATGTCCTGAGGGCTACTACTATTGGCAGAGGTGTATTGCGTCAATTCTGTTATGTTTTTTTGACTGTCGATCTCAGTCCTTAATTTGCTTATATTTTCTCAACCATCAATCAAGTCAGTTGTCCGAATCCCTGTTGATTTATGTGATCGGCCACGCATGTTTGTCTTGCGCACAGTTTGTATGTCCCGTTTTCAATGTTTTAATGATATGATTTAATTCATGAGCCGGAACACTTCTGTAACGGACCAGTTCTGACTGGCGGACAGATGGACACTGACACGGAGAGACGGACACTGACAGGCGGATTAGCTAGGCTGATCCCAACGCATGGTGGTGACCACTGATGATGTGACACGTACATGGCCAAGCCTGGCTCAGGTGGCAGACGGGGTGTGATCGAGGTGTCGTGACCCGAGGTAAGATTCCGAGCATCTAGAACTCTGTTGGGGTGGATGTCAACACGAGGGAGATGTCGGTTGTAGTGTAGTTTCATCCAGGCACATGCATATCACCCCTATAATGACCTCGCTTGACCATTTCCTCCTTTTTGACTAAGTCCATTTATTTCCCTCTGGCTTGATGCTGTTAGCGAGTTGATAGCGTCAGATAAGTAGCGGCAGTCTGCTGCATCAATATGTAGGGCATTTGGACAACTACTGCCGCACACTGCAATGCAGTTTAAAAGAGTTTCCCACCAACTAGGTAGTCGAATCCGCAGTATGACAGATACTACTGCTACTGTGACCTGCGGTAGGGTAACCCAGCCGAGTATGATTGTCCCCGATGGCTACTAAAAGGCTGGCAGAGGTTACCTGATTAGATAAGCAGTGGTTACATCGCACACTAGCCTTTAGTTTACCCCTTACTTGAGTCTTCTACATGTCATACATCACCTTCATATCCATATCCTTTGATGTTGGCACATCAACCTCGAGGTCGTCTCTCGTCCAGCTGTCTCTTTCTCTACGGATGGCGGACGACTACTAAACAGTAATGTGTCATTTCGTTTGTGACGCTGGTACATCAACAGAAAGTTATCCCTCATGAGTAATTGACTTCCCGTAACGAAACGATTTAGAGAGGCTTTTCCCTAAGAAGGAACTGCATGACAAACTGCTGTCATCGATCAGCGTCTGTAAATTCAAAATTTACAGAGGGTCCTACCCCCCCCTCTGTAAACATCTCTAACCATCTCTAAACGACAGGCTGGCTCATGAACACCTTTTTGGGTACACCCTTCCCCTTCTTGACATGTCCGTTGACAGCGCCAGCTCAATTGCGCCGCTCAAGCCCCCTCTCGCAGACTCGGAAATCTTACCAGCACCCATGGCATCCAATTCGTACAGCTAACCATACATTTTCTCTGGTCAACCTCACGCCACCGATTCCACAGTTAGAAGTAAAGGTGGGAGCAACACTGCGGGTGCCATGGGTATGGGTATGGCGGGTATAGGTATGGTGTACGATTTGCAAGCCCATATGCGCAGGTATACGGTATGTAGCTGCGCACCGCCAGGTTACACCCACATCGTCCACCACAATGATCCTCCAGCTTCTAAGAGGGGCTGGCACTATTTTTCGTACAGCCCACATTCTTTTGTAGCCAGATCTGTCCACTAGGAAAGCACAGGTGCCCTGGAAACAGACCTTAATCTCGATCCAATGATCGCTCCTCTGTGAAGTCGGTTTCGACAGCCTCATCCTGCGAGTTATTGCACTCAACAATCCCAACCTCCATTCAAGGTCGGCATCTACTTCACTCGTAACCGCTTATCGCCTGCATCAACTCGGATTTTGCTTTGCCTGGGCTCGTGGCTGCGATGTGACCTGGTGCTGCATGACGACTTTGCTGAAATAATGAAGGCATGCAAGAAGAGAAAGTCAACCAGGGACTCAGAGAAGGGCCAAGTGTATCAGCGCTGCAAATATCTACATATATTTCTTGTAGTCCTTGACGATAACCGTGCTACATGCAAATATTTCCACACCGTGGGTTCGTACAGTGTTGGCTGGCCGACCTGTGCTCGTTATGGGCCCCTGGCCTGTTCGCTCCTGCAACCCTGTTCCATCCCATCTCATACCATGTTAATATGAATATATATTATTTCCTCGGTCTGTGAATTTACAGACACATTACAGTTACCAGATTTACAAAAATCTGTCTCTAAATTTAGCCGAGCTGAACAAGCTCGGACGCTCGGCAGCTGTATTTCTCTTAATCCTTACGGGAAGTCAACCAGTCTGTGAGTAGCTCCGGAAGAAAGTCAGTGCCTTCATGAATCATGGCAGATCAATAACAACTCGCTAAGCAGCATGTAGCGGGACATTCACGTCAATCAAGCTCACGTATGTGAGGATCCACATAGGTTTCAGATACGTGTCGATATCTCTGTGGACAGTTCGTACCCTGGACTTACCCCTTGTGATACCCAGTGTCCACTGCGAGTGGGCGGTGCACTTGGGCCCCAGAGAGGGATAAATAGCCAGAGGCGAGTCCACTCTCTCCAGCACAACTACTTTACTCTTTTCTCGTCTCCACAAAACAGTTGGTGGGTGCCGGTGATCCCCCAATAATACATGTGAATAGCCCCGCCTCACTAAAGTTTTTGAATCAAACAGAAAAGATGCAGTTCACACGCACCTCTCTCGTAACCTTGTTGATTTTTGCTCTAACACTCATCGCGGACAAAGCGTCCGCAGGGCGTCCATTCCTGACCGGGGAGCAACCTCAACCTGATGGTCCCAGTAAGGATCCTCAACTTCTCACAAATGTCCTCTGACTAGCTTTCTATTTCACAAGACCCATTGTAATGTACTTGCCTGCGCTGAGCGTTTCAGGAGTGTTTCGGCTCTACTCGAACCTCCAGCCACATAACATGTACACATCTCTGGGATGTATATTCCATCCCGAATTATGTAAACAATCCCGTTCTCCTTGTTCTCTCTGTTTTATTCGTTGGTCACGTTCATCGCTCTTTTGAAGTGACATGACCACCCAAACATGGTTACCAAGTCAGGACTCACAGATACTCTGAGCGGCGTTGGCAGAATCCTGTTGGCCCGCTCAGTGCCAGCTTGCTGTTCGCATTCGTGTGCCAAGTGGTGAGGTGAACATGCGAAGAGTGATCGGCTAGGGTGTACGGCACCACAGATTTGAGTGATGAATTCTCGCAAGCCTTGGTGTGTTCCATCGATGGGAAAGGAAGGGTGTTTAAGACAACTTGGTTTAGGGAGAACGTGAGACAAGATGCCTGTGAAGCGCTACCTCGCCTGCATCGACGTTGAAAGGACACATTGAACGCATCTCCACATGGTTGTAAGTTGAAGGTAGTGGGATAGATATAAACAGTACACGCGCACTCGTTTCGTTTCTTTCCTGGGCGTGTGCGTCACAAAGGAACAAAGCAGGTTGCGCGAGCAGATACGGAGCGCTAGGAACGTATCGTATCGCATTAAAATCATGGCACATGAGCAGGCGGTTTATACGAAGAGAAAACAATAAGGGGAGTGGGTGGCGGCACAGAATAACAAACGACCTAACCTAGACCGATCAAATAGCGACATCCTACCCGGAGGACAACAATGCACTCACCCGTCGCGGGCAATTCATCGCTATGAACGATCCAGATTTTCCTGCATGGAATACAGCTTGAACATGTTGCCACTTGATCTCGGTTCAACGCGAAACGGGGGAGCCGGTAACGAGCAAAACGGATCGCAAGCGTGTACAGTCAGGTTTGCCTGCCGGAAAGAGAAGGACAAGGCGAGAGTTTCTCGAGAAGAGTGAAGAGAGCGCACATCATCGCCGAATATCCCGCCAAGGAACCGGAGTGACAAGATGTGCACGTACGACCATCCATTACAGGACTATCTGCATTCCAGGCTCGGCGGTATGCTCAGGGAATCATGCAAGTGGTGTTCTGTGTGATCAAGTGAGTAGCATGACGACTGCGATACCAGAATGCGAGTGCGCTGAGAGGCCTAATGTCCTCGTCCGGGACGCATGTCCACGGCGACCGGTCACCTTTTTGCAAATCCAACGAACCACTTCTGGCGGTGCTTATGCCACCAGGTTATCTAATCGCCAGGAATGACGCCTGCCTTGGTGCCCTCTGAGCACTATATACTACACGAAAGATCCAATGTCGGATTGGTGAGTTCAACCCATTGACCAACTCGAATTTCGTAAATACCCTTGAGATCAACCATTAACGCAGATTTGATTTGCGGCAGGATGCCACCACGGTGTCGTCTACATCCCGCTCTGCTATGGGCGTACGTTTCCCCAATTCGCCAACTTGAACGGGGTGCACAGTGGTATGTCTCATCGCACTCTTCATCATGCACACTTGCACTGCGGGTGCTGAATCTGTGTTTGCGAAGTAGGATCTCCTTGGGGTGCAGGCACGTTGTCAGGACCACTAGAGATCGCAGCGCTACCGACAGGCGCCTTTGAGGACTAGGAAAGACGAACTCAGCGTAACGTTAGGGAGACGAGGAGGGCAACTGTCATATAAGTACAGCTGCGGCGAAACTCAGGAGGATGGGTGCAGCGCTATGAGTAATATGAAGCCATTTGTTACCAAGGCATAGGAGAAACAACAGGACTGTCCGAAACCTCCGGCGGGAAAGGGGCGTGTGACCTGTCAGTACTTCAGTGAGGAGACGCGCTCGTGACACACTCGAACTCGAGGTCGCTAAGCAACAGGGTATTGGCTTCTCGGAGACCGTCTCCAAGCACAGGTTCTCAAAGAATAAGGACGGATCGGACTTTTCTTTTTCTCCTTGTATGTGATCCAATGTTCTCGGGTGATCATGTGTTGTTCCATTCATGCGTGTATCCATGCATGTACATACCAAGCTAGAACATTTATGCTGTGTTTGTGACTGGCGATTTTTTGGCTGGATGGCGCCGCTCGACGGGGATGTACGACCGACATGGAGTGACAGAAACATCATGGCAAGCACAGCGGAAAGCGGATGGCGCTCAGCTTTCTGAGCGTGAATTCAGGCTCCGCTTCGGCCACTCGTGGTATGCCTGCCTGTTACTCCTCCAGCACATTCAGTGCTCTGCCTGTCTGTCCCGCAGGAAAAATAGACCTTCTAATCCAAGTACTTGCAATGAAAGCATGAACGAATGCCATCGGACGTCAACGTTCAACGTTCAACATCAAGGGTGGCCAATCTTGCGGGGTGACATCACCTCACGAGCTCGTCCATTACGGGGTTGCTCGCGTTTTCCACCACCCGTTCTCTGACGGCCAAACGCCTCCCCTTGACACAGGTTGACTACTTCCATTCCGTGGGCGGTGATACATTCAAGAAACCTGTTTACTTTTGTGCCTAGCTTCCCTCATAGATCGCCCTCCGCAGGTATCCGCAGCAGTCAAGCACCGGCCTTGGCCCTGCTCACACCGCTCATCCGTTGTCCGTTCTGACCCGACCTGTGCACCCTAACATAGCGGTGCCGCTAGAGAGATAGTCTCAGAAGCCAGTGTACGTGTTGGTGGTTATTGCAGACACACCATATGGTCTGACAAGGCAGATGTGATCTGATAGTAATTGGCCTGATGCATCATGCGCCGCCCGGGCTTTCACATCCCCTATTCGGAATTCTAAACGTGTCGCTAGGCGAACAGTTGATACACCGAACACCACACTTAACTACCAGGTTTCCCCAGCCCTCCAACAGGCTCCCTCATTCTCGTTTGACTGTTTGCTGGTTATCTGTCAGTCAGGCGCGTCGCTGCTAGTCTTTCTCGCTTACACGAAGTGTCCTCCAGCTCGATGCAGGGTTTGGACTATAACCAGATAAATCACCATGCGATGGGTATGATCATTCAAACTACTGTTTGGTGATTGATCTTATAAGCGAACATAGTCGCAGAGATCGCTATTGTTGTATATGATTATGGTGAGTGGTATTTGGTGCATGCTACTTTCTCGTTTTGAACAGATAGTTGCAACTGTGTCGTGGCAGCCCTCACATTTGCGAGAGAGGTATTTCACTTTATTTCCTCTTGTTTCCTTGGTTTATGAGTAATGATATGTGAAGGTAGACTACATTTGGGTGAGTGGACAATTGTCAGTCAATCTGTGCATCCCTGACAAAACTACAGGATGGACACTGGACTTGGGTGTCCACACTGTTTGTTATTGTATGTGTATGGCCTGACTCATGGGATTCTCTGCTGTGCATTTTTCAAACTCATGGTTCGGATAGGTTCGTTATGTCGGTATTGCTTGGATTGTGTAAGTATTTGCCAACATATATCTCTCCGCTAACTTTGAATTCGTCTCCAGTGCGGGTGCCATTGGTATATTCGAGAGTAATATGTCATCATTGGTTGGACTGACCAAATATTAAATTCGCAGCTGGTAGTGATTTCCTGCCTGGGCCTATTGAGGTTAGTCTCTACCCACTCCTTATAATCCACTGCTAATGAACATATTTTCGTAGACATGAGCATATCATCTTCACAAGTGACGCAATAATGTTAACTGTCGAATAGGTGTAAGTATCCCCCTCCCCCATTAACCCTCTGTGGAACATCATCGAAGGTTATGCACTACTCTTGGTTCATGTATGGGGGTATGTTTTGTGCCTTGCTGCTGCCGATCGTAAGCTGTCATGCACTCTATCCCAGTTTCCGTCCGTGCTGACTTCAATCACAGTGCTGATGGTTTTGCGTGTTTATGCGATGTGGGGTCAATCGAAAAGAATCCTCCATACTCTCCTCTGCCTTTATTTGGCGCAAGTCATTTTTTCTTGTGTTTGGAATGGTATCTATTACATCCCCAACAAAACCTTAATAGGTATGTTTCAGGCAAGTGCATGCAATCCCGCTTAAATGGTGCTTGCCACCTTTCTATTCTTTTCCCCAGTGGTGATCGAGAGGACTGGCATTTCGACATACTGCAATATCTACACAACAGGACCCTCAACCATGTTCAGGGCAATTCCCCAACTTGTTCTTAGTGCTACGCTGTCGATCCTTGCCATCATTCCAACCGTCAAACAAGCGATCCAGATGTACCAATTGACAAAGCACCGGCAGATCAATCGGTACATGAAGTTATTTGTGAGAGAAGGAGTACTCTATTTTATTCTGTACGTTTCCCTTTTCCTGTTCTGTCATCTTCACATTTTTTATTTTTTATTTTTTATTTTTTATACCGCGTTTATTGTCCTTTGGGGCGCTGCCCCTTGGTAGACATTTACAAATAGCACGTGTGGTACATATGGGAGTGACTCTCTTCCGCTGTCTGTATCTCTTTCATCTGCCGATCCTGCGAAATGAGGAGGGGCGTCATCTTCACATGTTTATCCTCCCCCCTCATCCCTCAAATACTCTTAAAACGAAACTGACCACGGACAGCACCTTGCTTTTCAACGTCCTGTTTGCATTGCATGGCGAGCCTAATGTCTCCAGCTATTTTGTGGACGTCCTACTCCAGGTTAATGATGTGCTTATGTACGTTACCATGCCTCGGTTCATCATTGGTACACGGGAATTGTATGACCGTGACCGCCGGAGGCGATGGCAAGGGATCGACTCTGGATTTGGAGTGGTTTCCCAGATAATCGCTCAAGGTGACGAGGCTAGATGTCAGCCTAAAGGATCAGGCGATCGAGAGTAGCATGCATGACTCGGAGACGATTCAAGCCACACATTAGAGTGTGTCCGGCGCCCGAGTACTTCCCTGAAATCTCGTTTGTATTCACAAGCCCATGTAACGAGTGCAGGCCTAATAATACATCATACTGTAGGACTGGGTGAGGGCCTATACGCTAGACAGATGTCCACATCGTTGAATTGGGGTAGTGCTCGCAGAGGTAACTGGTACAGTGGCACTGCAGGAGTGGTCCGACACGGTCTAGGAGGTGGCCCTGTTGAGAAAAAGGAGTATGCATTGAATAATGATCATAATACCGGGGCTGGGTGTAAGCACCGTGCCGAAACAGATGTCGCCCATGCTTGCGAGGTCAGCATGTGATGGTTTGCTGTGAATGCATGCAATGTCAACTGGTACACAGTGGATAAGCCTGCCTGTTTCGAGCATCAGATCATCAGGGCTGTGCGCGAAGCGTTGAGTCTATCGTATGCATCAGAATGGGGAAGCGATATCCTTGAAGGTGCCCTTCTTAGCGTTTATCAATGGAGGACAAATAATCATCGTGTAGACAACATCGTCGGGCCGTTTCTCCTAGAGCGCTGCGACACCAGATAGAAATGAAATGAGGGCGGAAATGTGGCGAAGACTGTTCAGCGACTGCGGTGACGGATTTGGTTATGATTCTACGGGCATGAGAGCTCTCCGGAGCTGAAATGATAACCTCCGTGCCTGCGCTTCTTGACTAACTCGCACATGATTGGCCTAGGTTCATGAGCCATGGTCACACACCCAGCCGGACATACACCTGCATCTTTTCCTCCTCCAATTGCCCCGTCATTCGATTCTGTACGATGACCTTCCAGTAACAGCAGGTCCATGAGCGACACCCCAGCCCACGCATAACTCAAAGAAGAAATCCCACATACTGCGCCGGGCCCGCCGCCCACGACAATCCGGCCCACCTTGGCCCAGTCCCGACTCACACAGATAGCCAGATGCGTCACAATGTCTATCACTGCTTTGGACCCGAGCCGGGGCCGATAACACAATGGACAATCCCTGATATTGATGATCCGCTCAAAGTGATGATCTTCGTTTGCAGACGACCAAAGTAGTCCCCCGCCGTGGGGAACGTCTTCTGAGTTGGAAGATGTGCTGCTGGATTGGCGGGATGAGGGCACCATCGATAAGGCGGTGGAAGACGTTGAGAGCAGTTCCGCCCCATGTACCAACGGACTTTCTGTATTAAGGTCTTAGTGAACAAGGACGCATACACGACGAATTCTTCATCGGCGGTCTGTCGGCCAGCGTGATGCTAGAGGGGGTCCAATAGAGTCTGACCTCCGCAAAGCGCTTGCCCAGGTCACGCTGGTCGACTTCGTCACCATTGGATTCCGAAAAAGAAAAAACTTCGTCACCTGGCATGTGCGAGAACACGCTGTCAGCGAAATTGTCTCCCGTGCTCAACCTCTTTCTTTCGCTTCTCGGTCGGCAGAGCTCGTTTTCGAGACACATGATTGTCTCGGGTACCGTCAATTCATCCTCTGCCGGTCTCTTGCCGTGTCGGAGGAAGAACGAATCGATGGTTTGAGTCGAAAGCGTCGACCCGAGCGGGTCTAGCATGGATGTGATCTCGAGGTGCGAAAGTGTCGTATCACCCATATCATACTGTTTAAGATGCTGAGCCCAGAACCGCTGGCGCAGCGCATCATATGGCTGAAACTTAGCCCTTGCGGAGCAAAAGGTTCAGTCCAAAAGCTCCGGTAGCATCAAATAAAGGACCACACAAACCTGAATTTAAGTACCGGATTGTACTTCGCATCCCATGGGATTTCCTTGGCCGTCACTAATGGTAGCTGAAATTCCTTCATGGGATGACTGCCATCATCGTTCTCGCCGTACAACCCGGTCTTTGGATCCGGCTGCGGCGTATTCTTGACAAGCTCTGAGACGTCGAATCGAGCATCACCCACATGATCGTTCAAAGAGAGTTTGTCCCAATCGCGTACGGTCAGCTGGACCTCGAATGCTGTCGTAACGTCGCACGCGGAAGAGGAGCTTCTTGTCCCATACTGGTTCAGCGAATGCCGTATGACGCGCGTGCGAAACACCTTTTTAGCGAATGAGATGACAACAAACGGATCCATATCCCATCCGGTAAGAGCATTCACAAGAGCAATGTGAGTAGAGACGTTCGTCATCGTCAACCGTGGCACGATTCTATCGTGAGCGACCATCACTTACTGTTTTTGAGCCTCGGGAGATCGCACCTTGGATCTCCAGTATGACGGTTCCGACAATGTCATTCGCCGCTGGCGACGGGCGCTTCGACAACGATGGTTTGCGACCAAATAATTTCAGCAACTTATTGCGAGATGACGTTGGAGTGATAAGTACCGGTGTCGCTAATTCCGCAGCTGAGGAGGTTCGGGCAGTGCCCAGCGACTTATCCCGGTCAGGCCCGGGGCTTTGACCATAAATGCGAGAAAATTGCGGGGTGTCGTCGTCCGAGTCGTCGGAGCTGATACCACCGTCGTCTTTGAAAGCGGGTCCAACTTGATCGGAGTGCAAGGTACCGATGCCCTCCGTCTGGAAGGACGCCTTCTTCAGGGCCGCTTGCAAAAGAGAAATCGACTGGGACGACTTACGGCGGTGCAGATACAAGGCTGGGACGGGAGTGCTTGGTGAGCTCGCGAAAGACGTCCTCGAAGCCCATCAGTGACTGGGTGTTTGGGGACGTGACAAATCCGAGTTTGGTTTGTACCGAGCCGGTGGCATGTGTCGTTGCCCGGGTGGATCCGAGCGACAAGGACAACGGCTACGACGGGAGGCACACATGAGCACAAGCCAAGTTAGCCATGCGATAGGATACACCTCATTTCGATCGTCGCCAAAACCAAAGGCGGACCCTTTCTTGAACCAGTCTTCCAACGGCAGTGCGACCTCGCCGAGGTACTCCTTTGTGAGCATGTAGTCATCTTTCAAGCTGTACTCTGGATTCGCGTTGTGCTTGATGACTGGGGTGTGGTGCCGCGTGTTCAGCAACGAGACGATGACGAGGCTGGGGGGTGTGGGATGAGACGCTGTTCTGTGGAGTGAGGAGCGCTGCTTACGGATCACATTGTTGGAGATCACGCCGTAGATAGTACTTTTCTCTTTCTTTCCTTACTACCATCCGACCTACACTCGTTATATTACCATATTTAGACATCGCTATTTCCCACATCGTACGGTACAATCCCTCTCCTCCAGTCTCTCATACGACCGACTGGAGGTGAGTATCTACACGCTCGTTACTACTCGCATACTCATACTTACAGTGTACAGGACCTAACGGTCTATTATTCTAGCTCGCGCCCCGTTCGCTCACACACATGAGCTGTGTTTGTTGCGGGGGCAGAGATCTTTACAGCCCAGGACCTGTAGACGGAGGAGGACGAGGGGCTGCTCGCCTGGAGAGGGCGAAAGGGTGCTTCTTCCGCTTCCCCGACCGCCCGAGACGAAGGCTGGAAAGCGAGCGGCGGTTCTGAGGGCACGGTCAATCTTCCGGGCTTTCTTGGGGACGGGAAGGCGCATGGGGGAGTGGCAGGGGATGTGGGCTTGGGACCAGGGAACGACATAGCAGGCTACAGGGACACGAGGCGAGCGGAGGAAAGGAAGTCATGCATCATGCATCATGGCCATAGACGGTCTACATACCAACAATGTACATGAAACGGGCGGGGTATTGAACTACATTGTAATCCCAAGAGGATATATCATATCTATCGCACCGAGCGGACCATTGCAACAGTTCTCGTAAGTGGAACGACTATGTCCTCCCAATCCTAATCTCCACATACACCTAGACTTTACCACTGGCACATGCGGTATCGTTCACCTCCGTCTTCCACTCAACGTACTTCGCGTTCACCGGGCCAACATGCGAACAACCGTGAAGGATGGGAACTGGAACGGGGTTGGTTCACCTGCTACTGTCCCCCTCGAAGTGCCCATCGTCTCAGATAGTTCGGTTATCCTGATAGGTCATCGGTCAAGTTGCACACGAGGAATTCTACCATTCATCAGATCTCCAACCTCTCTGTGGATGCGAGTGGCACCGGCGCCTCAAGCGGTATTATAAAATACGAGAGCTAATATGGGCACTCGTCATGGGGCCGGGAACGCTGGGTGTATTTCCAAGAGAGACTGTGTTGACCTGAAAACCACGACAAGATAGAAAAAAATCAGGGTGTACGATTTCATAGGGACTTGCGTAGTACTTATTTTTGCGACCTCCTGTCTTGACGTGCACTTATTTTTCAACAGGGAAACGTGCCGATCGATGAGGAACAAAAGCCACGAATAAGTGATTTTGGCCTCGCGGGCACCATCGGAAAAATGCAGCCCAGGTTATCATACTTGAAACGATTGTTGAGCACGAACAGTGTGAGAGAAGTGAGATCCTAGGCGACCATCGGCTGTAAACCAGACCCATCGGGAGACATCCGCTGCGCGATGTTCGTGGTAAACACTCGCCCTAGGTCTCGGTGATGGCTGAAGCTCTTTCCAGGTGCTGTCATGAGATATTCCGTGGAAGGGAAAGACAGATTGCCAGCTAATTGCTTGGTGGAAGACGAGCACTGGGTGTTGATGGTTAGGCGTCGGCCAAGTCCCCATCGTTGTACGCGACCTCGTGATGGTGGTGCAGACGTTTTTGTCACCTGACAGTGTCGATCAACAACATCCGAATCGCATATCCTCTCTTTTTCTTACCGGCGTGAAGGTAGGTGACATGGGATATCGTTAGCGAGAATTATGTAATGGGCTTAGCAGTACGATGTACTCGCCCGTGCATGCCTGGCAGCCTGCTGCAGAGAGAACTTTGGCCCTGGGCGTTGAAAACAAAATCCCGAGAACCGCCTCGTCGCCGCACGTACTATGCCCATGCACAACCCGACAAGACGGGTCAAGCGGTTCAACCGACCCCTGTCTTCGACCACGCGGTCCACGCCATTATTATTGTATCAGCTTCCCGAAACAAGCGCCCCCTCCGAAGCTTCTGGTGAAGAACACCCCGCTGGGACAGGTTCAAACTACGGTCGACTTCGTCAAACCGCTCAGCTCGACGCGATACATGGTGCAATGCTCGTAGCGCTCATCGTGATCACCCTTGTCCTCTACATTATTTTATGGAAATTGGAACGATCCTCGTTTGTATCCGTGCCAATGCCGAACTTCACCAGGACCGTGGGGGTAGCATCGGCGTCGTATGGCAACTTGGAGGCGACCCCGACTCTGTATTCATCCGTGGTCTTGCGGGAGGGGCTAGTTCCGGGCCTGAGCGAGGGGGCGAAGCCATTCGATAGCCGGATAATTGCGTCTTGGAGTAAACCGGGGTGCACGACATGCACTGCGTGGCCGCCTCCCGTTACTCACGTTCCGGAAGAACACGACACCGATGCCCCCGCAGAGAACCTTGGTGATCGCACCCACGAGAAGCTTTTGGCATTCGATTCTACTTATTGCAACGATATATGCCGGTTCATCCTCCCCGTTCGGATCGGAGAACAGGAATCCAAGGCGCGGATCCACTTCACGCAGCTCTTGATACTCGCTCGACAACTCAATCGAACGATGGTACTCCCCAATGTAGGCAAAAGTCGAATGAGCATATGTTCGCAATGGCCATTTGGTGCGTATTACGACACGAACGAGTTTGCGTACGGAGGCGACTCTCCCGGCTCCTGGCCGGTGATGGATTTCGGACAGTTTACGAAGTGGGTCGACGAGAGACCGGTGCCACCGAGCAGCTTCGTTGTTTCAATGGAATCTATACCTCAGGATCGCCGTGACGGGCCGAGAACACAAACTGAGTTAGAGGACGTTCCGTTCATCGTTGAAGAGGCAGAGGTCGATCCGAAGGTGTTGTCATGTCTCGAATCCAAACTCGCTCGGCTACGCCCCTCCATTCCAGAGGTAGCACTATCTATCTCGTTTGACTCCAGATCGTTCAAGATGGAATCGGACGCGTCAACTCATCTCGTGCGACTCTTGTCGAAAAGCTTAGACGTGGGTGCGGACTCTGACCTCGATTTGATGGCTGGAGCGAGATACGGACACACTCCTCAATATGCCAACTCTTCCTATCTGTCTCTCCCAGACATCGACATCCTTGTCGTCGATTATGACCTTCGTCATCCGCTCTTTACCGCGTCCACGTATGCAGGTTTTAATCTACACTATACGCCGGCGCTCTACGATCTCGCGGATCGTCTCTCCGATAACCTAGGACCATTTGTCGGCGTGCACTGGAGGCTGGAGAACGTGCCCGTGCAGAACCTAGCATGGTGCGCAGCCTCGCTGGTCAGTACGCTCGGTGCACTCCTCAAGGACGACGTCGCGGGGAAGAACATGCGGCACGTGTGGCTCGCAACCGACCACCCACGTCCTCTCCGCAGCTTCACCGACAGCTTCGGTTTCCCTCTTCACGATGGCTGGCGAATGACGAACGACGGCAGGAAAGGGATGGAGGGAAGCATCCCACAGGAATATGGCCCTCTGAGAAAATCGGGTACGTTCCACGCTCTCTCATCCGAGCACGACGACGCCATCAGGACACTCGCGGAGGCATTCCGGACGGGGGGAGGAGACCTGGGGGAATGGAAGCTTACAGACCTCTCGGAACAGCTGGGTCGCTATCCTTACATCGAAGGCAGGATCGACGTGAACGAAGCGTTGTTGAGCGATTCCGGAGTGTATGGGATCCTGGACAAGTTGGTGGTTGTGCAGGCGAGGGTGTTTGTCAGTGGTTCCACGGAGTGCAGCAAAACTAGGTTTGCATATGAGACAACTCTCTGACGGCGAGTTTGGAGAGCTCATGTACCCCCCCGTAGCTCTTTTTCGAAGCAAGTTATTGAGGCGCGTCAAGAGTCGTTCAAAGCAGGACAGGGAAAGGGAGCTATTAATGTGGTCGAATATTTTGGTGAATGGTGATGCAGTACTGATACCCACATCCGTCGTGCGCCGATCATGGCTCGTTTGCAGATGAAGCGTAACATGGATAGCATTTAGTCTATTCCGACGTAGTGGCTAATCGGACTGCGAAGATTGTTCTATATTATAGTTCTGACCCTTGAATATGTATCCGAGGTTAACAATGAATGGGCTCGTGAAGAGTTATACTAGCGCTGCCAGGTAACATGAGCTCGAAGATGTGAACATACTGGGCCATCGACATGTACTTCATCGATCACCCGAATCAACCCGTCCCACCATGCGCATGTGAACGATGGCACACAAGCCATGCAGGGAACCTGATTGCGCAGGTATACGTAGAATAGCCTGTTTCTTCTTCATACTGATCGACTGTGAGTCTAATAAGATAGCCTAAAAACAAGTAACGCGCACCGTTAGGTGGGCCCTCACGGCCGAGGGTTGAGGCTGTTGAGGGGGATAGCTTGGTTCATGTGTCTAGAAGATTGATTATCATGGTATGGTACATTACAACCAGGCGAAGACATACCGGGCGTGCCTCCGTTGCACTGTCTGCACCCCGGCCACTACCGGAAGCATTGTTGTTAGGATCACTAGGCTCAGTAGCCTGGGCAAGTGATTTAGGCTATCATGTGTGATGAGTCCCTGCGTGGAAACTCGAGGAACAGCATACCGCCCGTTTTCCAAGATATCCTCCAACCGTCCGCTATGATATCTTAATCCTATCATGCCCGATCGTCTGTCAAGGAAAAACACGCACTGGCTTTCGTTTAGCTGGAGCCATCCATGAAGGTCCTTCATTCGCTACATTCACTCCCGCAGGGGTTGGTGAAGGAGATGCGCGATTGGCAGGCTGGCGCAACCTTCCAAGATGTCGATTGGGCTTGAGTGATGTGACAGTCTTCTCAGCCTTTCCTTTTAGCCATTGTTTGAGTGTTGAATGACCCTGGGATGAATCAATTTGCCCTGGATGTGACTCTGGAGATGCCACTGGTGGGAAATTCAGTGGCTGCAAGTCTGGTGATGGAGGCTCAAGCAGAGTTAACACAGAAGCAAGGGATAGAATGAAATGATGACCAACCTCATCAAAATTGAAGTCAGGGGCAGGTGTGCCAGATGGCACCTCAACCTACACAGTTGTGAGGATTCACAGTGATTCACAGGGAGCAAACAGATCAATACCTCTAGATCACTGTTACCATCTCCAGTGTGATTTCCCTGCTCCTCAGTATGGATAGATTTCTAGGGTAGAAGTTAACCAATATGCTGGAAGCATGAAGGGACAAGGACCTACATGGAATGGACCATATGAGTCAGGGAGAATATTACTAAGATTGTGGATCACAATTTTCCCATCCCTCTGCCCAATCGCGAGAATGCTACTGTCAGGCGAGATTGCAACTGACCACAAGTCATTAGTGTCCTCAATGACAGGCCCCATTTGAGTCAGTGTTGATGCATCCAGGAACAAGATTGACTGCTGGAGTGTAACAGCAGCAATGAACTTGCTGTTTGCAGCCAGAGCCATAGAGTTGACATCATCAAGTGTTGGTGATTCAGCAAGTTGGGATCCTATGAAGACATTGAGTGATCTGATTTTGTTGTCCTCACATAAAGCAAATATTTGCTGGCCATCATCTGACCATGCGATCGGACTGATTGGAGAGTGTTTGAGTATGGTAAGTGTGAGGTCGATGAGCTGGTCGCCAGTGCGGCTGTCGAAGATGCGGATCGAGTCTCCCCAGCGTGCAGCGGCGATGCGCTCCCCATCCGGCGAGAATTTGATTCCAATGACATGGCTGGCTTGTTTGAGTGGGCCAACAAGTCTCTTCCCATCCACAATGCTCCAAATAGTCACCGACGTGTTGCCATCACCCCATGCAGTTCCAGTGGCAAACATAGTCGAGTCCGGAGAGACATCGACCGCAAATACCTGGTCTGTGTCCTCTACGGCAATGACTCTTTCATGCATGTCCTTGTCCCACACAATCGCTCCCTTCTCAGTTCCGGCCACTATCCATTTGTGGTCCTTCGACACACAAATGGCAAGCACATTCACTGCCGTTTGCACAGCGACTTCTTGACCGTCTGCAAGTCGCCATTGTCGTATTCCATTGGCACTCCCACCCAAAAGGTGCTCTTCGTCGGGGTGGAAGGCAACTGTCCATACGTAATCAGAGCTACCAGTGTCAAGTACCATTGGTTGGTCTTGCTAAATTGTGAGTGTTGCTCAGTTGCTACTCGGAGTTGCTACACACTGGTACTCACAGATGCCATTCTGAAGGCTGGAGGCGCACAGTTGTTGGCGACGCGTTCACCTGTAGCGTACGAGGCTGGCACCACAAAAAACACGTTGCCTTAATCCCAATATGGTCAGTTTACATACCGCCTCATGTCCCCAGTGCTTATTTGGACTCATCCCAGCTACTTCACTGAAACAGTTAGCCGATTGTATCGTGGTATCGTCAGTTAGCATCAGGTACATTGGCTGCGATCCCAGTATTGACTTTTGACTCTGTGCTAACCGAGTATTTTGCAGCGCTTTGCATAGTTGCCGGATGATCCACTAAAGTAGGTGTCCTCGTCGCGATAACCAGATAAGCAGTCGATATTGGCCAAGCCATCCATCTTCCCCACCGGTGTCGGCTTGGAACATGTGCAGTCAACCCGCGACATGCCATGCACAAGCCATTTGCCGTCCCAGCATGTCCAAGTCGCAAATTTGAACCTGCTCAGACTCTGGACGGATGTTTCCGCTCCTTCTGCCTTTGCTGTCCAGGACCCGAAATCGTTGCGCCGACACACACTGGCAGCTTGGGTGGCGCTAGCGATGCCATCAGATCCTCAATGACAGCTTCCCTGGCCGTGGCCAAATTAGGTCAGACACCCCGCAATCAACCTTCCTGTGCCAGAGGTATCATCGAACTCGAAGAATGATACCCTCTCCCACCAGGGTGAATCTCCGGCTGAACGGAATATGAGATCACGCAAACTGTAGCTCGATCTTCTGGCAAAAGCCCCTACTGAGGAAGGAGGGAAAACGATCTGCAGTACGTACAAGATCGCTGTAGTCCTGGCCTCTGGTGACCAGACTATCCAAGGAGACAACCTGTCCGTATAGTTTACAACGGCGACCTGGCGGTGGAATACCTCTGACGCCTGTCACACGGGTCAAGCAGGCGTGAGAACTATCAACCATTTTTCATTCTATAGGTGCTCATGCTCTACGCATTTTTCGTTCCCCCATCGCAGGGCAGGTCCAATAAAATCAGCCTCCACAGGTTGCCAAGGCATCCATCATGTTACTCCTTAACCACGCCATAAATGCCGTCCATAAATACGAACCTCATAAACGTATACTACTTACACCCACTTGGCAGATTGAAGACAAGACTGACATGTGCAGGGTTTTCAACATGCATGTCATTCATTTTTTTGTCGTTTTATGGTACTTCTGTCTATTGTCTACTTACACAAACGAGGGATGCACGGTGGAAGCACGTTTCTTCAGAAAGACTGGACTCGACCGTATGCGATCGAAATACAAGTTCATGTGCGTGTGACGACTGTCCATACATTATCCTCTAGTATTAACCACCCTGTTCGTCCAAACCTGATGCCCTTTGTGCAAATATCCCAGAGATTTAGTCATAAGTAGCCTCGTCACGATTCCTAATGAGTGCTGTGTGATACTTCACCAAGTCATCCGAATCAACGCGTCCCATCATGCCTATGTGAGCAATGGCATACAAGCCATGTGGGGAACCTGATCGCACAAGTATACGTAGAATAACCTGTCTTCTCTTCATGCTGATCGACTATGAGTCTAATAAGGTAGCCTAAAACGTAGTAACGCATACCGTTAAATGCGCTCTCACGGCCGAGGGTTGAGAAGGATGGTTCCCTCGCTGTGGCTAGTAGAAGATCGGCCGTCAAGGTATGGTACATTACAATCAAATGAAGACGCACCGGGCCTTCCTTTTGGTGTGCCACGCCGCCCGCGCCTTGGCTGCTACTGGAAGCATTGTTGCTGGGATCCTCTCGGCGTGCCTCTGTTGCGCTGTTTGCACCCTGGCCACTACCGGAAGCATTGTTGCTGGGATCACTGGGTTTGGCAGCCTGTGCAAGTGGTTTAGGCTATCATGTATGATGAGTCCCTGCATGCAAATTCAAGGGACAACATGCCGGTTTCCCGAGAAATCTCCCAGCTGTCCGCTGATATGATATTTTAAGCCTATCGTGCCCAATCGTCTGTCAAGGAAAAGCACGCACTGGCTTTCGTTTAGCTGGAGCCATCCGTGAAGGCCCTTCATTCGCCACATTTGCTCCTACCAGGGTCGGAGATGGAGATGCACGATCGGCAGACTGGCCCGACTTTCCAAGATGTCGACCGGGCTTGAGTGACGTGACAGCCTTCTCAGTCATTCCCTTTAGCCACAGTTTGAGTACTAAATGACCCTGGGATGAATCGATTTGCTTTGGATGTGACTCTGGAGATGTCACTATCCTGTCCTCCTGGCAGCCAGTAGAGAGTGGGGATGGTGGCTGGAGCAAAGTTAACACGAAAACAGGGGGAAGAATGAAGTGATGACCAACCTCATCAAAATTGAAGTCGGGAGCGGGTGTGCTTGACGGTACCTCAACCTATGCAATCGTGAGGAGTTGCAGTGGTTCGTGGGGAACAAACAAATCAATACCTCTAGATCACCATGACCATCTCTGGTGCTGTTTCCCTGCTCCTCAGTATGGGTAGATGTCTAGGGTAGAAGTTAGTCAATGTGCTGGAACCACAAAGAGACAAGCACCTACATAGAATGGACCATAAGAGTCTGGGAGGATCTTGCTGAGATTGCAGACGACAATTGTCCCATCCCTCTTCCCAGTCGCAAGAGTGCTGCTGTTGGGCGAGATTGCAATTGACCATAACCATCCGGTTTCCTCAATGACGGGCCCAATTTGAGTCAGTGTCAATGCATCCAGGAACACAATCGACTGTTGGAATGTGACAGCAACAATGAATTTTCCATTTGCAGCTAGAGCCATAGAGTTGACGCGATTGAGCATCAGCGATTGAGCGAGTTGGGACCCTGTGGAGACATCAAGCGATCGGATTTTGTCGTCCTTGCATAGAGCAAAAATTTGCCGGCCGTCATCCGACCACGCGATAGGAGTGACTGGGGAGCGTTCGAGTATGATAGGCGTGAGGTCGATGAGCTGGTCGCCGGTGCGGCTGTCGAAGATGCGGATTGAGTCTCCCCAGCGCGCAGCGGCGATGCGCTCCCCGTTCGGCGAGAATTTGATTCCAACGACGTGACTGTCTTGTTTGAGCGGGCCAACAAGCCTCTTCCCGCCCACGATGCTCCAGACAGTCACTGAGTCGCTACTTGCTGTGGTCCCGGTGGCAAACACGGTCGAGTCCGGGGAGACATCGACCGCACACACCATATTTGTGTCCTCCACGGCAACGACTCTCTCATGCATGTCCTTGTCCCACACACTCGCTCCCTCACTGGTTCCGGCTACTATCCACTTGTGGTCCTTCGATACACAAATGGCATACACATTCGTTGCCATTTGCCCAGCGACTTCTTGACCGTCTGCAAGTTGCCACTGTCGCATTCCATTCCTACTTCCAGCCAAAAGGTGCTCTTCGTCGGGGAAGGCAACCGCCAATACATAACCAGAGCTACCAGTGTCGAGTACCGTCGTTCGGTCTTGCTAAACCGTGAGCGTTACCCAGTGATTGCCCGCAGCTGCCACGTACTGGTACTCATGGATGACATTCTGAAGGCTGGAGGTGCACAATTATTTGGCGTCGAAATGCGGAGGTGGGTGTTTTCGTGTTATTCGTGGCGTGCAAGGCTCCCTATACAAAAAGCATGTTGTTTTATCCTCATATTTATGATCATATCTCACGTCCCTGGCGCTCGTTCTCACTGATGTCACCCGTTAGGTGACCTCGTTGCTATGACCAGGTAAGTCGTCAAGCCATCAGTAAAATCTTTTATCTTCCCCACGGATGCTCTGCGACTGCTCGTCGAGTCGTCACGTGGGAGTCGGCTTCATGGAAGGAGTGCACGGAACCGACATTCGACAAGCTCGCGACTGGCCTCAGTGTTCTCGTTCCTTGTGCCTGGGAGCCCAAGCAATCCCGCCCTCGCACCACCTCGGGGGATCGTGTAAAGGTACAAACGGAGGGTGAGCGAACCAGGGAAAAAATATGGACTGCATCTGCATGCCAAAAGAGGGATGTATGTATGCGGGACAATTGACATTCATCCCTGCAGAGTGCCGAACCGTCCGCCACCCCTTGAAGTGGTTGGATGAAAAAAAGGGGTCGAGGGTCCAGTGCTCGCAGGAGAATAGGAAGTGAGGCAAAGACCGCTCGGTATCTTCAGTTCTGAAATTAGTCGACTAGACTTGGTCAACTTGGTGTTTTCCACTTGCTGCAGACACACTACGTACGTACAATGGATCTGACTACATTCCACTATGTATTAGTGTCGGTATGTCAGGCAAGGCGGGCACCCAACAAAACCCTGACCACGAGTCTCAGACTGTCAACCCTGTCGTGCAGCGTTAAGCTTCTTGGAAAACGCTTCGCGACATTGATAGTGTGTAACTTCACCCCTACGAATCCCAATCAGCTACGTCCCTGAAGACAAACAGGACCATGCGTAAGAAGAGAGTTACTCACCGTGGCGCATGCACCGCGATAACGCTACTCCCCAACCGCTTATGACACTGCGGGCATCTAAATAGTTCACAGTTAGGCATCGAACGTCAGCATGGAGTGTAGATCACCCAACGTACATTCGGCTATCCGTCACCTTCACCCGCCTCGACTCGAGTTTCATCAACCGTCTCTCTACATCCTCCTTCCTCGCCAGGCTCACCTCTCGCACGACGCAATTGTCGAATACAGGTGCACGTAACGATTGTACCAAAAACGGTCTCACGTCCTGAGCGTTCACGAGCGGTGGGAGGAGTTGCAGAGTTTCGACGGGATCGAGACGGGCGCTGTGTCGCGCGATGAGGGACAGGGCGGGGGAGAGCAGGTTCGGAGGGTTCGGAATAGTCGGCCGGAGGTAAAGTTTGAGGAGGAGGAGGAAGAGCGGAGACGGCGTCGAAGCCGATCTTGACATCTTTTTACAATGTCTACAAGTGATTCAACGTGAGATGACCGGGTCGCATATCAAGTCGAAGAAACCGTACTCTTCGGCCTTTGCAAAGTCTCTTAGTCTGTAGACGTATAGCTCGAGCGCGTGTTCATGTCTGCCCATTCGACCCAACAAGATCGCACGTGCTTCGTACAGGTCTGGGGTGAAATGGTTAAGCTATGCAAGGGGCCACAGGGAGCCCCACCCACCTTCTGAGAGTAGTCCATACAATCGATCAGGCCGATAATGTTCCGTCGTGTCGATAAACTTCAACAGTTTCGCGTACACCTCCGTATGTTTGTCTATATCGGTTGGACCATCCAGACAGCCCACAACACGACATCAGTGCTCAAATCACATATCACCCATAAATATTCAGTAGAGAACTCACCTTCCTCCCCCTTCCTCTTCGCAGTCATCGTTATCCCAAGATACAGCTCGGCTAATCGATCGTGGAAGCCGGAGCTCTTCTCTTCTTTCTCGTCAATGATGTACTCGAGATACCGCGTCGCTATGTAGGGGTCAAACTTTTCGAGGTAGTCTGTCACTGCTCCATAAGGAAGCTCAACATCGTACGAAGTAAAGATCTAACGAAAACATGTAGCATGAATATGGCGGAAGAAAGCGGTGCGACGACAAACCTCAAATGCCATATTTCGATCCTGCTCAAGCACCCAACGTGCAGACTCAAAGATCTGATCTAGGTATTCCGGACCGAGCTTCTGCAAATACGAGATGGAAGGTCCAAGTCTGTCCTTCATATCGTCTTCTTTCCCACCGAGCCTGTTTGGGACGTGAAAAAATGTAGTTCGTCGAATTCATCAAGGTCCTCTGTAGATCGAAGAGACGTACTGCTGCAGTAACTTGAGAGCCTTTGCGTGCATCTTCCTCCCGTTGTACAGGAATATAAGTTCTGCATGTTTCTGTATTCAGGGATATGCGTTAATGAATCATCGTCTTCTGCGTACCACCGTGAGAGCACGGCACCCATGCCACTCCCACTTGTGCGAATGCAAAATGGAATATAAGAACAGCCAAAGCGGCTCACCTCTCTCGCTCTCAACTCCTCCTCCACTTCCTCCACTTCGCACCAATTCGGCAACCGACAGAGTGGGCCCAACATACTCGGTCTCCCAATTAAATAGCTCTTAAACAACGCTGTGTCAACAATTTGTGCTCTCTTGACGAGCTCGTCTTCGGTGAGGTCTCTGAGCGCAACACCAGACGGTAGAGCATAGAGGGAGGCAGGGGAGGTAGAGGACAGCGTTGGGAACAAGTGCGACTGCGAGGGGGTTATGTTGTGCGAAGCTAGGGCGCCGGCGAGCTTTGGCCGAAGAGACGTCAAGTAGCGCCAGAGAGTCTCCAGGGAACGCGTCGTGTCGTCTGTACGAGGAGATGTCTATACCAAACGATACCGATATGGCTCACAGCAGTAAAATAGCACATACCGATTACCTTACCCTTCTTCCTTCCGCTCAGCGACGCAACATCGTCTTCCTTGGGTGCGACGGCTGCAGGGAACAATGCGCCAAAACTCGTCTTCGCCCGTGCTCTGATAGAGCCCGTTGGCGATGATGATCGCGAAATTGTTACCGGAAGCCTCTCTTTACTTGCCTCCGCACTGTCCTTACCCCCCATTTCACTCGACCTGGTTGACGCCGCATCCTCGGCCCCACCAATCCCTCCACCAGGCAGCTCTTTTGAGGGTGCAACCGGACCCCCAAACAGTGCTATCCATTCGTCCTGTTTCACCGCCAGTCGTCCAGCCACTTCGTTAGGATACAGTGCAATCACTTTTGCAGGGTTTACATCGAGATCCAAGAAGGTATTTATTGCGTCGTCGTACTTGCCACACCGAATTTGCGAAACAGCATTGAGAGCGAGAATCAGGGTCCGTTTAGGGCTAGGGATTGGACCGTAGACATGATCTAGTAGTGTCAGTGCCTCAACGTAGGACGCGCTTGATACCAACTCGTCGATTTGCGCATCCCAATCGCGCATAGCAAACCTCCAGATAGTTGTACCCTCCGAAGCTGCGAGTGCCCGGTCGAGAGCTGTAGAGACAAGAAAGAGCTGAGAGGGAGTCTTTTGGGCTACTGCGAGAGTCGTTCTTGAATGAGTAGACGTGACGCCGGCAGTGAGTAGCCGCAGGGATGAATTCACGACGCCGGCCACAGATGTATTCGCGCTACTCGAGGAAGTAGATGATTGAGGGAAAGGGAAGGCGATCGTCTGCACCGGGAGCATATTAATAGATGAGATAATCTGAATCACAGGCGCCTGGATAAAGGATGAGTGCGATTGCGATTGCACCGTCGTTTGCGGTAGCGATGAAGGGCCCGTAGGAAGAGGCGGGTTGTTCAAGTTATTAGAACGCTCCATGGCAGCGGGTACAGTGCCAGCTGGAAGGATGGAAAATATATACGGGTTCACGAGCGCTAGAGATGTCCAGTGGTAATAGTAGAACGGTCAATAAGCAGGGGTGGAGGACAACAGAACTCACCAATTTCCTCAGGCTGAGTCGGCCAGTTAATACTATTACTTTTCGCGTTGGCATCAATATCGATGACAAACCCCTGGTCTAGAAGAACTTCAGCAACTATGGACCTCCACGAGGAAAACGGTCCAACTTACTCTCCCTGACGACAACCACCTCTCCCTCACCGACCCTTACGAGGCCGGGTTTTACAGACTTGCCTCCCAGGCCAAGACTCATGTAACTTGACAAACCGGAGAACGTTCCCATCCCTAGGCCCGATGACGAAGGGGCAGTAGGTACGAGCGCCGGCAACGCAACATCAACTATCGTCGAGTTCTCCAGAGAGAAGATTGCATACTCGGTAGGAGAGTATGCGAAACATATGCGGGAGGAACTCAAGAACGCTACCGCACGAGGAGAATGAGGAAGCGCCATTTCCTAACCACCATTGCGTTACATATGCATCAACCAAAGTAAGGCCATGAGTAAACACAGAAGGATAGCAGAGCCGCATACAAACATATCGACATACCTTAGTTTCTTCGGCCTCACCATCCTTCCAGTTGTACACCACCACTCTCCGACGACACCCTACCACAAGAGTGGTCACTATGGTTGGAATTGGTATCGACGCCTTCTCTACTATGCTAGAAAATCCTCCCGATGGGGGAGAGCTGGATGGACCGGGACTCTGAGCTTCAGGGGCATTACGCACACTCGAATGAATGCCAAACGACAGGGCGCCCTTTGCCTGATCAAGTTTTGTTGGTGATGAGAAGGAAGGCAGTGGGTATAACATTGGGAGGTGTTCTGGGAAGAAACAAGAAACAGGAATTGCTGAGTCGACAAATTAACCGATAGGAAGAAAGTCGAACCGGAGAGGACGACAAGCGAACTGATGTCTTTGATGTACCCCAGCTGATCGATGGCCTTCCTTGATATTCCACTCTTTATTTCCACTAGCGTGGCTGTTGGGGTGGCTCCTTCGGCTTATCAACCCGCACAGCTGAACATCAGGGAGGATGCATGAGCGAGAAACATGGACATACCCTCATCAACCAAGTCGTAAATGTATATGTTTCCAGTTGCCGTGCCAATATACAGCCTGTTCCCTTGACAGGCCGTTAATAAGAAGTCCCTATGCATCACGGTGAGCGGGAATCACCTTGGACGAGTAACGACTCAGGTCGTTCCTTGAATCCACTGAGCATTGCAGCTGGTGTGTCGAATGGCGACATGATTCCTGCGCAACGTTTAAGTATTGCCAGGAGAAGAACCAGCGCCAGTAAGCTAAGCCGGATACAGACCGCGTCGAACAGCGACTAGAATGGCGGATGTGCGTAGTGCTTAGGAAAGCACAGCCACCAATTATAGTAACTCTCAATCAGCA
>JBBPMH010000177.1:0-47904 GCA_038090235.1 Pulveroboletus ravenelii | reverse complement strand
GGACCGCGCAGGCTGCGCCTTCCTGATTTCTTGGACGAGGGACCTGCCGACAAATACATCTCTTGGCGAGAATAATTACTTTGTTCGATTACTAAGCTTTCGAATATTGATGGTGCCCAAGGTCCCTCTGAGAAGAAGGCATCCCACGTGACTACGGTTGTCGTGCTTTCCATACGATACAGGCTACACTATAGGCCGGATTTCCATAACGGGAAAATATAGCCCACTAGAGAAATTCGTGCAAAACTTGCACGAGGTTGCGCTGATCGGCGAGCTGCTGCAGCAATCACGCTTGGATGTCGCGACAGGGTGGAAAACTGAAGCCTTTGAAGGTCTGTATCGTCCTACCTTCTCGCATCCTCGTCTGAATCGTGCTTAGGCTCCGAAGAAAGAGAAACATGAAGAAGATGAAGGTGATAAGGCCTTCAAAGAGAAGAAGAAGGCCGAGGAGGCCGCTCTGAAGACTGCAAGGGACAAAGGTGCGAACAAGTTGGTCACAGAGATGGGTTCGCCTACTCACTCGTCGCCGTGAACGACATCTGCGTTGTTCTTTGGTCACCGATCGCAATGAAAACACACAGCTATCAAAGGTAGGGATCCATCTCTTCGCCGTGTTCCTCCGCCGTTGAGTATCGATTTGCTTTCCAGGTGGTGCACCGTCCGGTGGTGGAATCAAGAAGTATGTTGAACCTTTGATCTGGTGGTTGATTGCAGCTGATGCCAATGTACTGTCAGGTCTTCCGGAAAGAAGTAATAAGGCAAACTGGTGTGGACAGGTTGGAGGAAGATAATCGTACACCATTCTACAACACGCGAGTGTAAAAAATCTATATCACAAACACAACGCCAAGGCGCGACGAACAACATCAACCCTCAATGCATCAGTGCCCCTCTCGGCTTTCGCAACGACTCAGCGATACCTAGGAATGTCTGCGCGAGTTGAACCTAGCATGGTCCAGGCCAGAAATCGGTTAGAACACATGGAGACCGGAAGGGACGAGGTATATGCACGCACAGTATCGAGTGCTTGAGTGTACGACGAGAGGACAGTCGCAGTGGCTGGCGCAAGCGGGTCCCTCGGTGCATTATTCTGTGCATCAACCGCAATCTCGGCCATGCGACGCAGGTACTGCGATTCACAGTCCATTCCGAACGACACAGCGTGGAACGACACCGCTTTTCTACATTTGCAATGAAGTTTCTGTCAGCCTAAACAAAGGGTAGTATGCAAACGACAATGTTACCCGAGTCGGGTGGCCGTACGGCACAGATCCTGCATGACAACGTCTTCGATATGACATTCACCATCAGAAAGGAAAATGATGACCGGAGATCTGAACCAATGAGGATTGAAGGGCAGGGAGTGAACGAAGATACGGCACTTACCTCTCCGTGCTCCAGTATTGTTCCATGAGCGCTTGCGCTTGTCGAACCGCGAGGGTAAAGTTGGTCCCGCCAGAAGCATAAAAACCGAGGAGGGCGTCCAACAGCTGATCTGGTGTGCTCGCAAAATCATTCACGATCGGTGTTGCATATGTATGGTCAAATAAGACCACGCTATATGCGTCCCGTCGCGCGGCATTCGAGTTCGCAACTGCCGCTCCACGCGCTGCCCAGAAACTGTGTAATGATGAAAGCACAGCCCCATATCGATTGTTTGCGCGAGCAGTGATTTGGGCAGTCACTGGTGTATTGGGAAGCGGCCCTCTGTCAGTATCACTCATCGAACCCGAGCTGTTCACATAAGGTCAATGATGAGTGAATGCTTTGCGAGACCGAGCGGGACTTACTGGTCCGCAACGAAAATCCTGTCAAAATCGGTATCCGATCAGTTTCCTGGGTCAAACACGCATACCGTAAGATGGATGGACTCACACATGAAAGGCTTGTTGCATCACGACCGGATTCCTGCATGCAAATTGATGTCCGTCCTGCGAGACGTAACCCGGCCCAGCGAGTCCGGTGTTGGGATTCAATGCTGGATGGAAAAGCGGCAAGACACAATAAGAGGGCACAGCAGCACCACCACCAGCGGCAGTATGTTCGGCACCTGTCGCGCGTGTTCGTAAGAACCTCTGGGGACCTCGGAGATTCGCATACCTCCACACATAGCATCACTGTAGACGCGCATCAACCGTCGGTCAAATGCAGAACCCGAACGGAAACATACCATTTTCCAAAGTTGGTTTGCTCTTCTTTGGAGTATGGGTCCTTGAACCCTATCCAAAACACAGACAATCAGACAAGGCAAATGCGTCCGAGTCTCACTCACCGCTCCGCTTCCAGAATAGGCCATGTGTGAGCACGTCCTTCGCTCGGTCGGGATCAGGCTGTAACCTCTTCGTCAAGTGGTGCAGTTCATCGTTCCCAGTACACGCCGCCTCATCGTCCGCGCGACAATAGTCAATATGGACGTGCCGCCCCATTGCGGAGCAGACAAGGTTACACATCATTGGTGCACCTTCGTCGTTGGTGGAGAACTTGCGCCCTTCAATCTCCAGCGGTATGTCATCCGGTCCATCCACAGTCCAGCGAGTGCGTGACATGGACCCATGGCGCGTTTCGTGTTCTTGTTGTGGATGTCCTTTGAGCGAGTCATCAGCATGCGACAGACCCCCGGGTCTGCGCTCATAACTTACCAAGAGGTAACGTACAGAAATAACCACAGTTCTCGCATCTAGCAGCCTATGAGGGAAGGAAGCTTGGAAAGCTCGATGATCATACCTCGCTTGGCAAAAATGAACAACTTTCTTGTCGAGGCTGTGATTGTGAGGTCCCTTGTGGCTCATAGCGCCTGGCGGGATTGGTTTGATACATTTCAAGCGTTTTGCGACTGCCGTTCAGGGACATTGTCAGATCAATGCGAGAATGCATATGAGAGCTAAGGCAAACCTTGAGAGTACTGTAAGAAGGATTAGTGTCGTAGTAGATTATCGAGACAAGGGAACGCACCTTGGTATACTGGAATGTTTCGTTCCTGCCCGTAAATGTTGCCTCAATAGAGTGCGGCGCCGTCTCGATCTCGCATATACCCGGAGTAGCGCAGACAGCAGTACACAGATGTTCTTGTCTGTGGTTGACCAATCAGGAAAAACTGTTACTGTTGCTTCAACATCATACATACCCGCATAGATGGATCGCGCTAGAGTCGAGACCATGCATGTGGTCTTGGTCTGCACACAGGCGTTTGCACAACTGACACGGAACGGAACACAATCGGGCATCACATCGATGGAGGGAGTGATCAACGTCACTTCAAAAATGCATGGGCATATGTGAATCAACGATCCTGCCACAGGAGAGGAGAATACCTTGGGATCCGGCACATCCCAGGACACGAATATAAACTTCCGTCGACCAGTCGAATGTCGGAGAGGTCACATGACTAGAAAGAATGAAGTATGTTGAATGAACATGTGCGAACGTTCGTACCAAATGATAACTCACCTTGCCGCATGCATGAACAGGAGCCGCACAGAGATGCTCTGCGTCGGGGTGATCAATCACCTTTTGTGGAGTCAGTGTCATATTGGGCCTTCCATTGACTTCACGTGCCTTCGCACACATGTCTAAGCATCCATACCTTCCAGAGAACTTGCATGATCTCCCGCACAAATGTTGGTTCGCAAGGCATCTGCAAGGAGATGTATGTCATTGAACATTCCAGCCAGAGACGAGCACATACATATGCTTCCCCGCGTGACCCGCACTACGCAACACATTCAGTGCACAGCACACACGACATTTCGGGTAGCGCCTACCTCATTGTACACGGTCGATGCTCCGCGGTTTCCGGCGCTAAACAGAAATCACACTCGTGCACGCACAGATGATCAGACTGACAGTCATGTGCACCAGAGTGCGCCCGACTCTGCATACACCGCAACTGGCACCCCGCACAAGTCAGCCCACACAACTGGACATTACCCCTCAAGTCCACAATCAAGCTTTCAAAGTCACGTTTCAACTCGTCGATGCGCGCGTGACTCCCGGCACCACCTTCCACTGCTTGGAATCGCGTAAGGTTCTGGTCTAGCCATTCGCGCACGTGAGAAATTCGCAGGTTCACGATTGTATCGAGATGCTGTGTCAAACCGGCGATCCATTCGTCTTCGGGCTTATATTGTCGGGATGCGTGACCTTCCCAGGCCGTCCGAAGCAATGTCAGCATATGCTCGCGAGGCGCGGATTGATCGCCTCCAGCACCGATGAAAAGTTGGTAGGGTGTATCTGGTAGGTCGACTGGCACGTCTGTATCCAGATTCTATGCCAATGAAGTCAGGATCATAGCCAGCACGGGAAGGTCCTGAGTGCAACTTCACTTTCAGAGGCTCGCGCTCTGGGTCGATCTCCGCATACCCAAAAGCGAGCGCATTAGGAAGGAGCGTCGAAACGAGTTGCGCACGATGAGACGCCATGGTTTCTAAAACCCCAAACTCGTTATACAACCCGATTGAGTGATGTAGTTGTGTTCTTACGAGACATGGCACCCCAGTCGTTTGCCTTGAACACATTCACGAGTCAGAAAGACAATCGTTATTCGTCTCTTGTAGGAGCTATTCTCACCTTCAGCTTGGCCATCAGCGTCTTCATCAGGTGCAAAAACTCCCCCGCCGAACGATGTGTGACCACCTGCTGATCCAATCGTCGCTTCAACGCAGGAAATAGCTTATAAAACTCCTTTGACTCGATGACCGGCCTGGGTGGGGGACCAGCGAGTCGTAAGTTATGGGTGCCAAGCACACCGGGTCCTTACCATGGGATGATGTTTAGTTTCCCAGCGTGCAACCGAGAAATGAAATTTGCCTCTTGCTCATCTTGCACAATACGTTGGAACTTGAGGGAAAATCTAAGACAAGTAACACCAGTCACGGGCGACTTGTAAGGGAAAATGAATTTACTCACTCTCTCGCGATCTCGGCTTTGTCCGAATCGACGACATCCTGAGTCGAGGAGAAAACGCGCCTCAGCTGACACAGTATCCCGCGGAAGCAAACGTACCTTGATGATAATGACTAATGTCGACTGGAATAATGACGGATTCGCCTTGGGATCCAAGACTGTTGAACTCGACTGGAACGATTGAAAGAGCCCAGCAATATCCCGACTGAGCGCAAAGTTGTTGCGAAACAGTACCTACAACACAGAACATCATTCAGCCAATGTTCTCAACCCCTCATCCATGCAACTCACCAAGTTTGAAATGGCGGTGTTGAATAAGACGAGTAACGTGTCCTCTTGAGCAGATCGTTCGATACTGTGTACACCTGCCAACGGGAGGTGACGAATGAGGTGGGGTGGGCCATAACAGAGGGTATACAGGACTAACCTTCAAAATCAAGCGAAACAATCAAGGCATCCTTTGTCGGCGTAACCGACATCCACACGCCCTCTGTAGTTCGCATTGCCGATCCGGCAAAGGATGTATCAGCGAGATGGTTCAACGCAAAACTCTTTCCGACGGACTGTTCGCCCATCGAAGATACCACCTTGACAGGCTGTCACGGGCACCATCAGCAAGCAAGGTCCCGCATCAATAAGAGTAATAATACATACCTTAGATGCCATGTACGACTGAAACAATGACTCGTACCATCCAAACGACAGACTATCCACGATGCGGTTCACGTCCGCACCCAACAACGACCTTTCCAACTCAGGCGAATATACCCCATCTTTGAGAGGCACGAACCGATTCTCCTTTGCCAGGGCGAGGTGGATCGGAATCAAGCATAGGAATTCGACGAGCCATTCGCCTGCACGGTAAGCCGAAACGTTCCAAGGACGACTCTGCACCGAGTTCGAGCGCTTCTCACCCCCACACAATTCGGCAGCAAAGACAGCAAACGACGCAGCAGAAACGCGAATAGACTTGAGGATGTCCCCCGTTGGCTTCTTAGTTGCCCTCTCAAATGTGAGGATCATCTCCGCAAAATGTGGCGCATATCGCTGATAATCGCGATCTGTCACAAACACGAGCGTCCGCGCGCTCCGGAGGCTCGAAGAGGATATTGTCTCGCGCTGCACTGCAGGCAAGACCGGGAAACGAGTCCAGACATCAGCATGACAGTCGACGAGACAATTGTGTGCGGTCGGATTTCCGCTTTCTCCTGCCCCTGTGCCGCGCCATGTATGGGAGCCCCGTACGCCTTTCTCCTTAAACGCGAATTCGGTGACTTTGCGGGTAATGTCCAATGCGTGTGATCGACAAACGTGATCCTCCAAGTCCAGTACGACGACATGTACCGCCGCTCTGCTGATCAGTGATGTGACGACGGGACCATTCTCGACTGTAAGAGGGCCTAAGTCGAGCGGGATTCCTTCCGCGGAGCCAAAGGCGCTCCAGTGATATGCCTTTACTGTCAGGTCGCTACCCCGAGCTTGTGCGACCAGTAAACAAGCACCATCGGGCGTCGAACTCACACTATAAGGCACTTTCTCAAGCTGGAGTGTAGCTGGCCTAATTAACCCAATTCCTCATCAGTAAGAATGAAGGAAGCAAGACGAGACGCACCGAAACTGGAGTGTCACCAAAGAAAACACCCTCGCCTGCGCCTGTGAATCAACAAGCAGCAATTCTTCACTCCCGCTCACAAAACATGCAAGGCGAATGGAACACCCTTCGTTGTACCATAGATGCAAGTTAATTGCGCTTCCCAACGCCTGAAATCCCCGCACGTCGTCGAACACAAAAATGTGTAATAAGCGCTGTAAACGAGGGAGAAGTCACCCCATCACAACCGTAATAATGCAAACAATTATGTACCTTGTCCGATGACACCACCGCCAGCATCTTCTTCATCTCATCGTACGCCAACAGGAACTCCTGTCCAATCTTCTCACGATTGAGTGGCTTTCCGCGGCCGCGCGCAATTGCGCCATCTATACCCGTCAGTCGTTCGAAGTAGACGTTCAAGTTCCCTGCACGATCGGCAATGACCAACAAGATTTTCTCCCCTTCAAGCAACTGCGCTCGTCTGCTCGAAACAAAGACAGCATTCAGTTAGGTTGCATAACTCTCAGGGAAAAAATATAATATACACGCACACCACGGAGCAGCCCAATGGCAATGTGAACATATGTCTGAACCTAAACCGTGGCGAGGGGATCGTGCTCGAATTCAGCTGCAACTCATGCTGGTCTTGCGTCGTCAAGTTCATCAGATGAATGGTATACACCGACATTGGGTCTTGTTGCGTTGACCGCGAACCTGAGATTCGATACGACATTGAAGTATATAGACCTGCCACGATTGAATGCCATCCACGGGAAACGTGAGCTCGGCACCGCTCACCGTAGTACCGCTCATTGCGAGATTCTTCCGCATTATCGATGGAAAGCGTATGTCTATGAAAAACAGCATTAGCTTCCAGATCACAACCGACCATTAAGCTTGGCCTGGGGACGCACGAGTATCCGTTCTGCGCAGACAAATCATTTACTTCTTGAATCAGGCTGAGTCTCAACTTTTGTTGTTCTTCCTCCGTCTTCCTTGCTTGTTCACGTTTGATCCGTTCCTCACTCTCTTCATCCTGTATCTTGTGCACTGTCGGTGTAAGCTTCTTTAACGTCCTGGTGACGATAGCCTCCAAGTGCTCGAAAGCCTTTTGCTTTGCTTTGTCCGCTAACCCCTTGAATTGCGGGACACGTTGCCCATATCGCTCCACGTCCTCCTCCAACTGACTCAAGAATTGACTGTCGGAGACCTGAGTTACCGTTTCTATTGCATGACGAATGAGATTGTCCACCATGGCGTCTACCTCATTTCCCCCAAATGAGAATGGCCTCAATAAGGAGCGGATACTCGTGGACCAAGATGCTGGGTTCAAACTTGCTCTTGTATTGTTCTGCTTGGACCCACCGTCACGAGCCCCATAGTTCCCTTTTACATTTTCTTTGGCCTGTTCCATGTTCCCCTCTAATGTGGCCACCAAGAACTGCAAATACGTCCGTTTGTCCAGCTTCAGGTGCTTCTTTGTCAAGAGCGGAACCAGCTCCTTGAACAACCCGATACGGTCCTTGGCAGTTCGAAACTCTGGGTCGGGGATATTCGAAAAATCTTTGTTTAGCGATTGCGTGACTTTGCTATTTGCTCTCGGATAGAGCGTTAAGAACTTGGAGAGGGGTTCTGAATTGGCACGAGTAAACGTGTGCAATTTCAAGCTCGGGAATAAATTGACACACCTGGATTACCGGCGGACTTCTCTCCCTCGTCCCCAGAATAAGTGAACGCGTCACGATCGAAGCACCTTATGTTTCCCAGAATGGGCATACGAATAATTCAAACCAAAATGTGCGATACTCACGGATACAGTCGCAACACTTCGTCCAGAACGGCCTCGAACAGCGACCTTTGGAGCGTGGGTAGCTCCAATCGCGATCTCGCCGACATGATCGAAATGTCTCTCCTGATGTACACTTCAGACATATTCTGAACAGCGTTGGAACTATGTTTCCAGCGCCTGCATGGCTCTTGAAATCGCTTCTCAAGTCCGGAGCGAACTAGGATTCTTAGGGCCTCGGCGTCCAGCGTTTCGTTCAGGCAAAGGCGATCTGATGTCCTATCAACCCCCAAGTGATGAGATCATGATTCTCTGCAAGAACAAAGAGGTACTTACAACCATGCTTCAAGTTGTAAAGGTTCCGCTAAACGCCCTTTAAAGGTATCCTCCATGACCTTTGCCGCTTGATGTTCCACTGTTACGAAGCCTTGCGTTGTCTCTCCAAATAGTAAAAATGGTGTGACTGGTGCGGGATCCATCGGATCCGGATCTTCGGCAGGTGGCTCCGGAAGTAAAATCGCCTGGGAAATAGCCTGGGATTGCCAGGTTTGTCAGTACAGACGACGAGGGCACAAATCCCGGATGAACTGACCCTGAAACCCTGACGCACAGTCACGGACTCCTCTTGCTCGCTTGTCTGTGCGACTTCGAATATGAACATTCGGTCCGACTCGTCCTGATCAACTTTGGATATATCAATATCAGCATCGTCATTCCCATTTTCCTCGCTCCAAAGGATGGTTTGTGCGTGTTCGGACGAGATCAGAGACACAACTTGATCACATAACTTTGTCAGGTACCTGTGGTAGATGGTTTCGGGCATTGGTCGTCATGGATGGGGTCGATATCAACGAACCTCATAAATGTGATGCGATTGCGACGGACAGAAGATGCTGCAGAGTCATCCCAGGTAGTTTGCTCAGGCCAGTATAGAACAAACATTTCATGAGAGTTCCTTGTTTGCTCTGGCGTTGTGATGATGTACAAGCCTGAACGGAGGCTCGGCTGCGTGCGTCCGAGAGTATCAGTATCAACGAGAAGCCGCGTTGCACTGCGAAAAAGGTTCAATATCGCGTCAAATTAACAGTTCAGGCGGACAGCATACATGGTCTCATCAATGGAGCCGAGCTGCAGGAGGAATCGCACAATTTCCTCTTTGCTCCCGTAGACACCGACAGGTTTGATGGCGTACTTGTCAAGGGCCTTGAAGTTGACTTTGGTTAACGATACGTAGGCACCTGGGCAGACATTATCTATGAATGCCTTGAGCGAGTTTTGGGATATGATGATCTTATCGACTGATACCAGGTCAATAATAAGAACAGACGCGCCGATCTGATTTGAATGCTCACCGAGACCACCGCTGCCCTGCTCCGAGATAAGGTCGAGGATGCGATACATGCCATTGATGGAATGGGCCAAATCCAGTTCATCGCGTTGGAGAGGCAGAGAGTCTATATCCATCTACCGATCCACGATCGCACTCAAGATCCCACATGGGTCGAGTGGAATGAACTCACCTGATCATCCGACAAGTTTTCTTCATCGGCGGAGTGGTAAAAACTTTCGTCATCAGAGAGAGTACCATTCGCGATAGAGCGTTCATCAATAGACATCAAAGGAGAAGGCGCCAGTCCAGAATCGGACCCAAACTCCAAGTCCACGTCCGAATCTGCAGGGACGTCTTGAAAATGAGATTGTACATGCTTAAAATCTTGGTAGTGAAGGGCGCGTCGCTTCTCGTCCGAAGGGTCTAAAAGTGTCACCGTCTGAGTTTCTATGACGGCTTGAGTAACATGAAGCATACCGTCCGCTTTTCTTTTGCCCTTGTCGAGCTTGCTAGGAACGTAGCCATCGTTGGGGCCGAGGTCGCTGCCACTAAAAAGGTTGGGGGGTCCGTAGGATAGATCCATTGTGAGCCACAAAGAACCTCGTTACGCCCTGAGATGGTCTTTAAAAGGGGATTAACACGAGGTCAGCCACGAACACGATGTTTAGAAGATGATACACGCCGTAGCAGGCCACAGGAGACTGGGATTTCCTGGGCGACGAAGATCCTACTAACTGGCCCTTCCCGTGGCGTTCCGGTGCTAAAAGAAGTAGTACTCGTGTTTGGAGGTCTTAGGGTAGATCCATTATGAGCCACAAAGAACCCGAGATAGTCATTAAAAACCGAAGGGATTCGAACACGATGTTACATGTTGTAGCAAACCACAGGAAACAGGGACCTACCTGTGGGCTTACTAGTGGGCAACGAAGATATTTATTGGACTACTACTAGTAATGGGCACTTCCCGACTCCGATCCCATCCAGCGGTCATGCACACTTGTTTCTCGTGCTTGCTGTACTCAATCCTATCACGAATCGATCGATTATTAGTATCATACCATGAGGAGCGAGTGGCGCGTTGAGCTCGAACACGATTGGCTTGTGCACTGTCTCTCATCTGTGCTGATTTGTTGCTGACGGGACCGATGTAAGTAGGTCCTCGGCCCGTTCCCCGCCCACGCTCGCGAGCAACACCTCCTTTCTCCAGCATACCCTCTCGATCGTGAGCTCGTTAATTGTCCACTTTCACTTGGTTCTCACTCGTTTGATATAGTCTCCTTACCAATCTCGACTACCATACAATACCCAACATCCCTTACACCCTCTGCTTATGCTTCCTGGTCACAGAGCACAGCCGATCCTCACGGGACCCTTCACGTATCCCACCGTTCCGTTCCCTGGGATCAGATGCGTGCGACAGAGGGTTGGGCAGGTCTCCAACATATGAACGTGTTGCGGGGTTGGCTATCTGTCTGCCCCCCGTCCGACCTCAGTGGGGACACCTCGGAGCCTCTGCTCCGGACAGAACTCCTCCAGGGGGCCTTTTTTACAGTTCTTCCCCAACCTGGTTCTCCGGAAAGAGAGACTTGTGTCCCAGAATGGCACTACGGGAACATATACACATTGGAGAGAGCTCCTGCGCAGCTGGTTAGGTTACCCGTGTCGCCTGCGAGGAATAAGCATGGGACGAGGTATGAGGTGATCATATGCGCTCCTTACGAGGTGAGCCAACTCTCGTCAGCTGTCTTCCACAAAGCTGACTTCATTCAACGATTGAATTCCTTTATGTAGATACGTCTTTTTGGCGACCCATCTGCATACTCTTCTCCGTGTCCAATTCTAACACTCAATTTCTCCGTCTCCCTTCAACTCCCACTTTCCCCGCCGCCTTCACGAGAGATAGGCAGAATCCAGCTCCCTGTCGAGGACACACCACTCCGGCACGTCCTCGCACAGTCGATAACACCTTACATCGTCGATGGCACGCCATTCGGAGACGCAGTCGGTATTGGGGTTCAGTGTCTCGATTTCGGGGTCCGGAGCGGGGAGGATCATGGATATTGGTCAGTCGTCCGTGCGCACCTCGTCCCCGGTTCGCCACATCTTCCATCCTCATTGTTCGTTGCACTCCTCGACGAGGTGCCTGTACGCATTGCGCCAACACAAACTCGTGTTATACCCCTTCGGCTATGCCTATCTTCACCTGAAAGAATACCAGAAGAAGTAAAGCAATTGGACGTCGAACTTACATGTGTGCGCTTTTTAATTTGGTTCTAACCAAACACTGGACAAGCTCCATAATGTTGCACAGTCTAGGGCGCAGACCACATTCGTCTTTCAGATCACTCTCCCACTAAATCATGTTCCACAATGGACACAAGAGAAGCACGTTTATATCCAAGCTTCATATTTCTTTGCAAAGTCGATGCCCACTGTGTTTTCAGTGAAGCCTCCAAAGGAGGCCTTCAGCTACTGCCGGACTGACGTGAGACAACACGACAGGGTTGACACCAGCAAGTGCAGAGGTAACGAGCCAATTCTCGCGCTTCGTAAGTTTGCTTGGATACCATAATATAAGCGTATGGTTTGAATTCTTGTTTGATGGATCCAAGACGGCGCCGGTGTGGACATCCTCGCCCAATCATTTTGGGCTGACTCGCTTCCACAGCAAAGATATGCGTGGGTTGTGATGCCACAGGGACGGACTGCTTGGGTGAGCTTGCGCTCACTTCCCTTTGCGTTCTCCACCCAAACCTCAACTCGTCGCTGTCTCCACTTGCAGGGACTTGATTGGCACGGCTTATCAGCCACTGATGCATTTGCAGCTGTATTTGCGCTCTCGCGCATTTTATCTAGCTCCGGTTCTGGAAGATGGGCCAAGTGGGGTTTTGATGCCAATACGCGCGTTATCCTTATGGGTCACTCAAATGGTGGACAAGGCGCATGGTATGTGGGGAGTAGATGGCCAGATCGCATATGCGCTGGTGAGTTCTCTCTCGCAACCCCTCTTACGCCTTTGAAGGATTACGTCCTCTCTACACTCTAGTCGTTCCGGCAGCGGGGTACATCAAATCACAAGCCTACGTCTCGTGGAGCATGAGTCGCTTTGCACACTTTGTCGATCCGGCGTTGCGTGCCGTCCTCGATAGTTCACTCACGCCAGATGACAACGATTTGTTTTTGGGGAACTTGGTTGGCAAGCCTGTGTTGGCTTTGCACGGGTGAGTCGTCTCAATGTTCACGAGGTGGTGATGGAATAGACATGGGACACTTGATGTGTGTCGCGTCGAATTTTTCTTCGGATCTCCGAGTCCGCAGGGCCAGCTGACGGCGTTCATCACTTGCAGAGGCGCAGACGATAACGTCCCACCGTGGCATACACGCGAACAAGTTGGGATACTGAAGACCTGGGATCCCAACGCAGATGTGACGTAAGTACACCCATCCTATATCTCTCACGTCAACTCCGTTGCAGGAGGCTCTCTTTTCGCGATTTTCCTGACGTTGTTTAATTCATGGGGCAGGTACCACGAAGATCCCGGTCGGCCCCACTGGTACCCTGATATCTTTTCCAGTGAGCTCGTACAGGGATTTCTAGATCGGGTGTACTTTTCTTCGTCATCGCCGTGCTTGGTGAGGAGGACATCGTGCACTCATGAACTTACAAACCAGGAACCCAAGACAACCCACTTTACCCTCACGGTTGCAGTCCCGGCTGAGAGTGGATTGCTACGTGGATGGAAAATCTGTGCACTGACAACCCCTGGGTTGTAGGTATCCTGTACGCTCGTAGTGCGACCGACTATTTTCGTTGACGAGGATTTCTAGGCTGGGCCGGCTCCATGTGACAACGGACTCCGATGGGCGTGTGTTGGTACGGACGACGAATGTTTCGGTGGTCTCGTTCGACTTGGACGTTTGGGTTGCTAGTTGTAATGACACCAAGAAACCAACCATGTTAGCGATCGATGGCGACGATCATTCAGTCAACATCGCTAACTCAGATGGCACGATATGGTTCATGAGAGACAACAACATCACAGGCTTACATCCCAAGTCTCCTTGGAAGGTATGGAACTTTGAGTCTCGCCCTTTTGTTGAGCTGCACGGTTCGCCCCACAGATCCTCCCATGCACAGAGCAATTGAGCACAACACATTACTTCCACGTGCCACCCCAGCGCCTCCAGTCCATTCTCTCTACAAGCGCCCCACTTACCCTCCTTGTCCCATCTCTCGCGCCATCTCCAGAGCTCTCCGCGGCCCTCCGCATCGCACACGCCCTCCAGCTGTTTCACGCGCTAGACGCCCAGATCGTCAGTGTCTCCGAGGTCGAGAATGAGATGGTGCGACGCACGCCCATCGGTATTCACGAAGGCAATTTAGTTGTCATCGGGTGCGCCGAGAGATCGCTCGTTCGACGCTGGCTCGAACGTGCAGGAGGACTCTGGATGTACGTCGACGGGACGTGGTGTCTCGGCACAACACCCTTCGAGCGACCGTCTTCAGGTGAGTTTTTTCAAGCGTCCGCCTTGCCAACCACAGGCTGACGTTGGCGGTACCACGTACCCGTTCTCTCGCACCCCCCTGATACGCGGCCAGCGATCCTATTTTGCCAACCACACCCCTACGACGACCAAAGCGTCGCGCTCTTCCTCCAATCGACAGATACGTCCGGCCTTGAACGTGCCGTCCGGCTCTTCCCCATCCGTACCGGCATTCTCTCACCTGACTGGCTTGTCGCCGACGGTCGTGCAGATACGATTGGTGCTGCAGGCGTGCAAGGTGCAGGGTATGTTTCTTTTCCCTTCCCTCGCTTTCTCTGGAATGGAGGGGACAAGTGATTTACACATTGTGTACCAACAGCGTCTACGGCTGGATACCCTCCGATGCTCACGACCAACATGCCGCAGGCAAATGGATTTGGAACGAACGCATGTCATGGCTTGATTAGATATACGACGCATACGACGTCCTAAGTATATAAATAGAATTCGTCTGCAACAAGGCGAAGCTCTGGGGGGTGGACGGGGTCTCGTGTATAAACGATCGAGGGGCGGAGCCGTTCAGTAATCACGAGGGAAGTATATGTTATAAGCAATGCAGAAATAGTGGTCAGCACGGACTGGGTGCTGGGGAGGGTACATGCAGGGAAAGCACGCCCAATATAATCGTAGTTCACGTGTTACACCTTGTTCAACACTTGAATGGGCGGAAACTTGTTACAATACAGTGAGTTGCGGAGGAGACGAGGCAAAAAGAAGAGAAAAAAGTCGAAGGAAAGAAAACCCAAAGAGAAACAAATATGTGCGACAGATAGCAGCGACAAAAGACAAAGTGAGTCTAGGACTGGTAGATGGACCTCGCGACCTGGCCAAAGCATCACTGACCCGGAGGGGGATCAGACATGAGATCACTCACACTCTCGAGAAGCATGGTGACCTCGGGGGCAACACGAATGAATTCTTTGCTCCAGAATTCATATTTCTGGTTCCTAAGAAGCTCGATGAACGTAACCAGCGCTCCCCATGGGTGAGGTCGGTGGACAATAAAACGCTCCAAGAGAACGCGAGTCATTACTTCGCGGAAGCAATCATCCTTGACCTCGACGAAGAGGTGGAGTAAGAGAGAGGAGAACCAGTGGGTATGGGCGTTGGGATATCGCAGGTGGAGCACCATGGAACTCAAAAGGTGGTGTTGTCCTAAGGTTCGCATGAACACACGGTTCGCAAGCAAACAAACGAATACCCTCACCTTCAACATCTAAATTAGTAGCAAGGTACTGTAAAGCAACAACGCCTGGGTCGCTGGATACGAAGACAGACGACCCGCTGTGTGCCTTCGCCTGTGCGACCGATGACACACCGATATACATTACCAAAGAGTTGATGAGGGGGAGGTTGTAGGTTTCAGTGGTACCTTCCGGGACTACGGATGACTTGAGGCGATCCTTGAGTGAACTAAGGAAGGTGGGCGTGCCCCGGTTTAAGAGGTACTGATCCAGACCATTTCTGAGATCAGCACTTTTGATGCCCGAAGCAAAATCGGACAAGATGGGTGGAATGGGGCCCATTTCGGGAATCGAGTCAAATTTGATGTTGCGCAAGTGGGGGTCAGGGAGGACAATGGAGAGGGGGAACGCGCTGATAATGATGTTGCGGAGTTGGATGCAGCGGGGAGGGATGACATCACAAAGACTGAAGTAGTATTCACTCAGAAATTCGGGAAAGTCGTGAAGGAGGACGAGGAGCAGGCGGAGTGTGCCCCTGTAGAGGTCGCGAGCGGCAAGTTGAAGATCCGCTTCCTTGAGGAATGGAGCCAAAAACTTGAAGAGAGATAAGAGAAGCTTGTGGAACGCGGACCAGCCCTCTCGATTCTCGGACAAGAGTAACTTAGGCATAAAATGCCTGTGGGAAACTAGACTCAGCCACGAAAATGCGAAACCAGGGAAGTAGGTAGGTTGTAGCGAGCTGAAGGTGTCACTGTAAAATTGTAATGAGTAATACTAGCACTCCTTCTCTGGAACAAGCGTACCTGATAGCGGTCAACAGCTGGAAATATGCGGAGCCAAGGTTTGCCTCCATTGCATGCAGGTCATTGATAAGGCTGGAGAAGAATCTGAAGAATGGCTTTTGTTGGAATACAATCCCTTGGTCTTCGTGCACGTTAGCCAAGACGAGGACGAAAATTGATAAAATTTTCGTGAGGTAATGCACTTTTGCCTGGTCATTGTTGACGCCAGAAGCATCTCCGTGGTACTTGATGATGTATACAATCAAACGTGACATCGCGTCGAGAGCCTGGAAAGCGTAATCGAACTCGCCAGCAGCGACGCATTTGAGGTAGCTGTTTACACTGGAATCGGCGCAGACACGGAAAAAGAACGAAGAGACGTCCTCAACCTTCAGAATACCTTGCTTGGTCAGCTGAGTGATGTAAGGAACGAAGGCTTTCTCAGGGGAGTGGGAACGCTGGAAAATGGTGACCCATTGCTGAAACCAGGAGAAGAGCTTTTCTCGGAGCTGTTCGGTCTCAGGTTTGACCAAAGGCTGCCTGATGACAACCCCATCAGATGCTACGGTGTTACCTGGCCGTCTCATGACACCGCGGAGGTCGTCTAAGAGGTGTTGCACGCTATTCAATATACATGAGACCATGTTGATAACAGACAACACGATACGCTTACTCCTCGTTGGCTTTGCCGGCCTGGACAAGCTGCCCTAAAACCTCGATCGTATATGTCAACTGGTTTTGGGATGCGACGGGCGGGTCACTGGACAAACACTCCCGGACAAGGCCAGCCGCAAAACTCTGTAGGGTCGGACGAGGATCCTGGAACAAACTTTTAGCCAATTGCTGGTCCTGAAGCGAAGTGTTCACGAGTCCGCTACGAAGAAGAGTAACGGTCACCGGGATGTTAAGCTTGCGCTGCATCAACGTCAGCACGAGTACAAGTAAAGCCCGACGAAATACAAACCTCATCCTCAGCATACAAAAGCCAGGTGATGGCCTCCTTCGCAACTTCCTCGAATGAATGACACAGTTGGTTCAGAAGTGCAACATAAATCTCCCTGCCTAGCTGAGACGATGTTTTATACAGTAATTGCACAATCTTCTGGGAAATAAGCAGTGGAGTGCGGTGGTGATCTACCGACTGAGCGGCAATGTAGAGCACTTGACGGACCAAGTGACGGATATCGTGGTTTGAAGGTAACGCTGAGAGGGAAGTAATGGGCAACTGAACAACAAGGTTCTCTAGGTCCCTGACGGTGATCTACAACTAAGAGTCAGTATGGAGCAAAACATGGGCTAGTAACAAGACGAACCGCAAACCGCTCCATCGCCTCTGCGTGGCTTAGGGCACCCATTCCTTGCTCTGGCGCGGGAGAGCCAGTATAAACGACGGGCGGAAGATGATCTCCACGGGAATATGCCACCGCCGAGCCAGGCCGACTCATGGTAGGGGGACGACGCTTGGGATCAAGAGCTGTGGTTTTGCATCAGCAACATGATTGCCGAGTCCACATAATACTTACCGAAATCTTCGTACACAGCAACTTGATGGAGCTGCAGACCCGTAGCTTTGATACGCAATGGATCGGGGAGAGCCACAGAGAAGTTGGTCGGAGGAGCAGAAGGATCCCAAAACGCCTGACCACTGCGAAGTTCTCTGTGCCTTCGGCGAGCTTCATAGGAAGACAAAAAAGCATCATCAACGTCCGCCACCGCGCGTTCCATCGCCGCCTTTTCGATAGCGGAGCAAGCGACCTCCACATTGTCGGCTACGAGGATGGAAAGTACCTGTTCGGAGATCACTTGTTCGCTGAAACCATGGTCAACAAGGGCGGTACGGAGATGACCACCAAGATTGCTCTTGAGAGGTTCCTTGCAAGTCACCAGCGCAAGACTTCCAGCGAGCTTCTGGGCCATCAAATGACCAGCCTTGCGTAACTTGTCCTCGCTGGACTCCATAGCAAAGTCCTTCGTAACGAGCTCTCTGGTAGAAATCCCTGCAATCGTGACCGAGCGCTCCACAACCGGCACAATGATCTAGGGAGTGATTAGTACACAGCAGCTCCACCTCAACGGCTGCACATACCTCGCGAACCGAGCGGTCGACAGCCAACTGGACGGCCCTTTTGAATGAGTGATTCACGTGCAACGGCGCCAGCTGGGGGCTGATGATGACACTCGACGCCAATCCGGCCAAAATAGATTCGATATGTACCCCAATCGCCCGCTGGGTCTCCGTAGGGGTGGCAGAGCCAAGCGACATGACTTGTCCTTCGACTTGGATCCCCCTGCCTTCGAACCCGTTCATCGCCAACGACTCTACATCATTAACATAGTCAGGGAGACTGGGTGCGGGAACAGAGACATCGGAAGAGGGCCGATTTCTGAGAATGGTAGTCACTTCGATTGTGTCAAGATCAATGTCAAGCCCTTTGCACAACACCTCAATCTCAAACTTCAAGTTGAGCTTGAGATCGGCGAAGTGGTAGAGTTCTGCGAGCAGTGAAACGACGGCAATGAGCCATGGGTTCGGGGGCTTGAACACCTTTGATTTGGCACAAGGTTCAAGAGTCTTGCAGACAAATGGAATAGCAACAATCAACCGTCCACTCTCGTATCCCTCAATGAGGAGATCTTTGAAGGAAAGGTTTTTGTGACGGATGGGCTTGCCCCTCGCGAGTGTGATAATCCCAAGCCAAGAGCCAAGGTTCTTTAAGATTGCCCGCTCGGATGTGACCTGCATCGTTTTTTCGTTATTGAGCATTGCGGCAGACTTGACGAATGTCTCCTGGAGAACGAGCTTGTCCAACTTTGGTGTCTCAAGAGCGTCCAAGAAACGAAGGTAAAGCTGGTGGTTGTTGGGTTCCGCGCTGATCCGCTGGTCAACCAAATAGTTGGCAAACCATCTCGCATAACTATCATCAAAGTAGTCCCTCATCTCTGTAAGTTTCGCGTCGAAATTGCTGGGCGCAAGATTGTTCACGATGAACAGAACCTTGTCGGATAAGTCCTCGGCCGGCTTGACAATCTCGGTGTCCATCTTGTCTGGCTGGATGGCCGTAAATACTGGGGTTGGATTAGCTGAGTGAGCCCTTATATCCCCATTCGACCCATCTACTCCAGCAGCAAGTGCCCGATGTATGGTAGTCGCAAGGTCAGGTCGAGCTTCCATCAAATGCGGAATACCCAACAACGCCTGACAGAGTGGTTGCCATTCCGGAAGACGACTCTCAAACCGGGCCAGGGCTTGCAATCCAAACTTGAACAAGTTCGTCTCGGGAGAGCAGCTCAAGGCATCGACGACGTAGCGAAGTGCTATACCGAAAGGAATGAGATCGACTAGCTCATGTTGAATAATTGAGCCAAAGAGGTAGCCAGTCATGGCAAGTTCGCGGGCAGGGTAGTAGGACTGGAAAAACTTGTACTCGTCGAATAGGAAATGGAGCATGCAGGAGAAGATTTCGTGATCTCTAGGGTCCGACGAAGCCTTGCTGCGTTGAAGAAGGGCGATAACTTCGTCGATACGCGTTTGCTCGTCGTACATTTCCTTGTATATAGCATCAACTTCGGCCTCGATCTCAGCCGAATAATTAACAACAGCAAAGCCGGGTTCAGTGTCGGTTCCAGGAATGAGGTTCATGAGACGTGGGTGAATCTGCAGACAGGCATTACGGACTTCGAGGCAATAGTCTATATCTTCACGGGGCATTTTAGCGGAGCTATATAGCAGAATCATGTTGGTGAAAGTCGAACACGGAAATAAACACGCACTTGTTTCTGAGAGTACGAAGAAAGATGGCAATGCTTTGAGGGTTAAGAGGCATGGTCCGACCGTCCACTACGGGATCAGACATTCTCGAGACTTTTTCACTCTCCATCTTGATTTCCAAGAAATGGATCATGGAGCGGAGGAACTCGGCACCGTGAACAGTGACATTGTCAGCAAGCCACTTGTCTAGATTCAAGTACTCTCGGCGAGAAGCCAGTGCAGCCACGTCAAGAGCAAAGGTAAAGGGACGAGAGTCCAAGAGGTTTTCCAGGATCTACAGCAAGTTATATGGGAATCTCGGCGTAAAAATTATAAGTCCTCACCTTGAGGTCTTGGGCAACATCCAAAATTCGGGTAATATTTAGAGGGCTCTCGTCATAGAAGTCACGGAAAGCACCAAGAAGATACGCGGGATCGATTTGCCACAATCGCATAAAGACGAGCTGATGGTTCGGGTGACCTGCCAGAAACATGGCCAACAGCTTGCGAGAATACTCGAGACGAATATCGCCCCAATTTTGGTCCTATGATAGGCGTCAAACAACGCTGAAACAAGCACGAGCAACGGCATACCGGAACCTGAAGTAAACCCATATGAACCAGCTCCGCACTTATCTTAAGCGCCTTGTCCAACATATCACGCACACAATTTCGAATGTCGGCGTTGTCTGAATCTGCAAGCCGTACCAGTACCTTAAAAAGATCGAGGGAGTTCCACGTGTGCCCCTGAACATTAGCGGCCAGTGACTTGATCGTTGGACTTGCAGCCGCCACATCCTCTACAGTGACAATCCTATGACCTGGCAAGGACACAAAATTAAAAGTGTCTGCAGGTAAGGATAAGAGAGCATCGAGAAGCTTCAGTTGGTATAACGAATTCTTCCAAATTCCCCAGAACCCTGTTACCGCATGCGGATCGGCATCTCGCGGACAGTTGAGGAGGATGGCAATCAACAATTTCAGCGTAGCCGTATCGACTCCGTGACGATCAGGCCAGTCGAATGCCTTGATAATGTTGGCCCAGTTAAGGTTGACATGCTGTAACACATGTCAGCAAGGATGGATGCTATGCTCCCTCGTAACTTACAAAACTGCCTAAGGCCCTCACCAACGCCCCCACGTCGCACAGAGTCGTACCCTCCGCAGCAAGCCGTGCCAAGCTTGATATGATCTCAACGACCTGAGCATCCCGCGGAGGATTGGCGTCTGAGATGCCGAACCGAAGAAGCAACGCGCGGACTGTATCTGCATCACTAGTAATCTCCGAACCGAGTTGAATTAGGGTCTGGACTAGGGATGCACCAGCAGGAAGGCTGCGAAGGTGATGTCATTAGCCACGTACTGAGATAAGAACACGCGTTGTGCGGCTCACCTCAATGTGGGGAAGATGCGTTGCAAGATAGGGGCAACAATTTCTGGTCCATACTTAGCTTGTGTAGCCGCGATGAGCGCCTGGCGCTGGGTGGCATCCAACACGGGGGTTTCCGAATTGGAGTCAGACAGCAAGTTTGACATGAGTTTTGCAATCTGCTGAGGGGAGAGATCGGCGTGGTCGAAAGAGGGGTGTTGGCAGAGAGAGAGGACGGCGTTTTCAAAATCGACACGGATAAGGGCGGCAGCCTGAGCAGCAATCTCCTTGCGAGTAGAACCAGCAACAATGGATGAAGCCAAAACAAGTCTCTCAAGCGGCCTGAGAGAAACACGATCTACAAATCGGAGGAGATCAAAATGCCTGAAGGCGTCCCCTTCGCCCTTGTCTATGCCGTCCCGGAATCGGTCTGCAAGAAAAGGGTCACGAGCGAGACGCTGGGTTTCTTGGACAAGAAGACGGAAAGTCAAGGCGGTAGAGGTGTCGAACGCAGAGGGAGGGGCAGACAAGGCAAGACGCCCCTGGGAATGGACGATGAGACGACGAATGAAGTGGAGGTAGGTGTCGAGACCGTGCTGCTCCGAGAGCTGTGTCGTGCGACGAGGTAAAAAAACTCATGCAGAAAATTGAGGCAGCAAAGTGGGAACATACCGAACGTATTTCGAGCTGGTTCCTCTCGAAATTGTCCTCCGTGAGCGTAGAGAGAAGGAAGACAATTTGAGCCTTTACGATGGTGTGTATGTTGGCGTTTGGAGGATTATCCATCGCCGACGACCTGGCTGAAGACTCCGGGCGTCGATTGACGCTTCCACCAGTCGACGCCGTTTTGAATAAGGAGCGCGTTGTCGAAGGGTAAAACACGTAGGCCGGAGCGAGACACCAGCCTGGAACGCGCAATCAAAGTCCCTCTCCAGATTCCCGGGAGGCCCGAATAAATTCAAACTCCGGTTAGCGGAGATTCGATTTGCTTACTACACTACTGCGACTACTCAGTACTAACCACTATGGTAGTCTACAGTAGTACTGTCCGCGGCCACCTCAACCTGTCGTCAGGATGGCACATCGCTAGCAGTGGGAACACGTCATGTCATCATAATGAAACTATCCAGAGGGACTATTTCCCGCTTTAGAGAGGAAGGCATGCAAAGAATGAGCGATGAGCACAAGTGCAATTGAAGCGGCACGACCATATTGGTGGCGCGAGGCTACGTTTGGCCCTTTGGACGGAAGGGGCGCCCGTCCAAGCAAGGAGACGCGCTGTGGGGATCCACCCAAGCGACTGGAAAGTTGGCCTACAGCCTCCGCGAGGGTTTGACCGTCGAGGTCCTCTTGGGGGACACGTAGATGCTTTCGCGCTTGCAATGGGGTCGGGCCGCTCCTGGAGCGTCATCATTAGTGCATGGAATGTAGTAGAAGCAGACATGGGCGTACTCATGCGAACCGCCGTGAAACTCAAGTCCATAATAGGGTAGTCGGGTTCCGACACCCGTGTCAACATGTCATCTTCGCCGTACAACATTACTGCCGCATCGAGAGCCGCCAGTGATGATGAGGAAGGTAAAGTGCCCTCGTTCGCCACTAGCGCTTGTCAGCACGAGCAGAGCAATGCTACGAAAAAGTCACCCACCTGTGGACCCCAGAGGACTTCTTGGGGACCTGACGTTCGTGGTCCTTTGCCCCCCAGCGGGGGGGACATAAATGCTTTCATTCCTGTCGATTCGATTCGAGCCTAAACCACAAGATGGTGTTAGTGCATCGAACATACCAAGTGAGGAACAATCAACACACTCGTCAGGATAGGACTAAGTGCCGAGAAACTCAGGTAATCATCCGACCAATTGGGCATCGGTTCGAGCATCAGGAGTTCCCCCTCATCCGCCGTGAACGCTCGTAACGCGGCATCCAGTGCCACTAGAGAAGACGATGCAGGCAGTGCAAGGGGAGGTTCCTTCTCAACTTGCGTCGATGCTAGCACCTGTCAGACGAAGGCTCACAAGATGAACACCAAATCACCCACAAGTAGGTCGCAAAGGAGGTCGGGATGTAGCGATGGAGGCAACTTCGATAGTCTTCAGGCGTCCCGTCTGGATACCAGACCCCCCGGGTAGACGGGCAACTGTCTTGACTTCTGTTAAACAATCCAAAACCGATAAGCCTCAGCACAATAGCATAGTCACCATTTGGCGTACCGTTGAATGAATCGCTACCGACGACAGCAACATGCTTAGCAAGACTAAGGATATTGGATTTCCGTGGTGCCGGTAGCATCGACTTGCGAGGCTTTGGCAGTGCGGAGATCTTTGAAGGCAATCCAGCACCAGGCTGGGCCTTATTCAAACTCGCCGTAGGAGGCTTATCCCTGACGTCCGGGGACCATCCAACACCAGGTCGAGATGGCTTGGTATCTTGGAGCGTCGTCATCGTCGAGCTGTTGCATGGCTTGTTCTCTTTACCACTCCCTTTCGTGGGTATCGGGCGCTCCATGGGTATCGTGGGTATGGGTATCATGGGTATCGCGGGTATCTTGTCGGCGCCAGGCTGACCAGCATTGACATGGACAGTGGTTAGAGGTTCCTTGGAAATTCTGAGGCTCCTGACCGTCGTTTCTTCGGTTTTCCCTACAGCATGTAGTGTCAGACTGCGCAGAACAGTAATCGACGTACTTACGGCACGTACTAACGTTTGGAAGTGTGATTGATGAACCACCAGATGAAGTCGAAGCCATGGGCATATCTTGAAAGACTGTGATACTTGCTGAGCTCCGTGTGACGACAGGAGGCAGCGGACACGATCTTTCTGTTTTTGCACGTAGAGATCACGTTAGCTCATCACCATTTCTCAAATGAACGCAGAAAGGAAACTTGCTGCCTTCCGCCATCTTTGCATCCTCTCCCCACTGTGTAGGGTTTACAGCAATCAGCACCCTCTTGGATTTCTGGCCGGTAGACGGGACGTTCTCAGGCGCGGCTACCGTCTTGACCGCGGCAAGCTCTGCCTGAATGCCCGCTAGCTCCGATTGAAGAAGAGCGATCTTGCGGGTGGTGTCGGCCTTGACCCCTGTGATCCTCGCTGACTGGCATTCCATCGACTGCTGGAAGTTCTTGAAGGTCTGACAGAGACCCTCGAGGGCATCATCGCAACCCTTCTTGTCGTCGGCGCCCTTCATCTTTTCAAGCTTGGTGGTGAGTTCCTGAATCATCTGCTTGCACGAGTCCATCTCTGCGCGCTGTGAAAGCTCTATACCGGTCACGCGATCTTCCTGGGACGCTGCTCGCTCGTTTAACTCGCTGATCTGTCGCCTAAGCGCTTCAGCTTCCTCGCCATGGACCAACGAGGGCGTTTTTGTGCCTTCGACGGCGGAGATACGATCCTTGAGTGAGACGACATCCGACGCAATGATGGTGACCTGGATGACAAGAGTAACGACCAACTGGTACAACTGAACGAATCCGGCTTTGAGTTGCGCTATGCCAAACGTCGGAGCATCGTCGTCCTTGTTCGTGTCTCCCCAGTTGCTGTCGGAGCTGGAAGCAGGGGAGGTGGGTGAACCGTCGTGCATGTCGATCAAGGCCGTGGACTTGGCGCCTGGTGAGCAGGGGGAAACCAGGACCTGATTCGCATCACCAGACGACGGCATCTGGAGACCGACACAATGGGACATGGCAGACGCGGAAGCGGAAGCGCTGGGTAGCATAGCGTCATCGCGCAAGGTAGCCATTGAGAAAGCAAGAAGATAGCAATAAGAGAGCCGAGCGCAGAGAAGGGAGCAGATACGGGAAAGAACAAGAGAAGGAACTGAAGATAGGTCACACCGCACCGGCCTTATATATGTCAGAAATCGAGGTTCAGACTGGGTGTCAGCCCACTTGACGGTGATGAAGACTGAGGGTCATGCGGCGAACTTGACCGGCCTCGATCGCTACCAGCAGTCTTCATCGAAATCAGTGCCAACGAAGTGTCCACATTACCTGTCGGGATCAAGCCTCGCAAACGAGAAAGGACGCCTTGTAGAGAAGTGAGCATGAAATAACCAAGTGGATGCTTCCAAAGTCATTTACCGGGCGATCACATGGTCAGCTAACTCGCAAGTGATAATTAGTGAGACGACGTAAGGCGCGAAATACGAAGGAAAACATCAACATGAAAATACATCCAATGGCCCACCAGTGACATGTACAGCTAACTCTATGAAGGGTACTGTGCTCCCTGCTGTGCCTGCGTCATCGCCGTCCGCTACGCCGGGCCAAACGCGAAGTCGTACGTCAGCAAAATCACATCACCTGTTAACCAACACACAAAAATCTCACCTGCATGAGTGACGAAAGCCTCAACGCCTGGTCCATCTGCTCCTGCGTAAAGTGTGCCCCTGGAGGCACCACTGGTAAATAATGCGCGGGAATGTTGCTTGTTGGACGGGGCATCACGTTCCCAGGGATCTGCGGTGATGGCATCGGCAGTTGCGGCTGGGCGGACGGCGGGCGTGGAGAGGCAGCGTTCGAAGGAGTGACAACAGTCCGAGGAGGGGAAGCCTGCTGTGCAGCACTGATACCGGGCGAGGACGTCGCTGCCCGGGAATGGTATGGTGGCGAGAGGTGCGTACCAACAGGTAGACTACCAAGAACGGCCTGCGGTGTGCCTTGTCCCTGCACTTGAGCCTGTGCCTGAGCCTGCAACTGGGCGTGTACTTGGGCCTGCGAAGGGATAGCAGCAATAACATTCGCACGCGCTTGCACTGCCTGGACTTGAAGCATCTGCTGTGGTGACATGCGTGAGGCTGCGGCAGCAGACATCGGAGTTGGCATTCGTTGTTGCTGAGAGATGTTGACTTGAGGGACCACGGGTTGAGTACGGATTTGTGGAACAGCTTGAGTAGGTTGAGTTGCTGGCCGAGAAGTGCCATTGCCTGTCTGTTGTTGTTGTTGTGGTGGTGGTGGTGGTTGCTGTGGTTGCTGTGACTGCTGCTGCTGGGTAGGAGTGGTTCCCCCGGCTGGCGTCTGTACAGGATATCAGTGAGCAGCCGATATAACCTTACACGAAAATCGGATAACCTGTGCACGCAATAGCTGTTGTCTGGCAAGCTCCTGGTGCCTCTGTCGCGTCATCAACATTTCTTGGTGCTCCCTCGACTCTTTCTCTGCTTTCATTCGGCTGAGCTCTGCAGGAGTGAGCTTCGGCATTTTATTATACTGGCCATGTGTGTCATGGACGTTTGGAGGTTTCCTCTGGTTCACTGCAAATCCCTGAGCAACGATTCACAGAACAAGTCACCGCAAAAAGAGACGCACTGCTCGCGGCCTTCTGCGTTGCCTCCCTTTTCTTTGCGGTCTTTCGTATTGTCTCATACATAAGTGAGTGTCTTCGTCGCTTTATCGTATCCGAGGTGATGGTCACACCCGTCGGACCGGCCCCACCGACCTGGCTCTGTGCGACATTGACGTTTGCTAGGCGCTTTACCCCCCTGGTCGTCATCTGGATTTGCTGCGGGGACGTAGAAGACATAGCAGGGGGCGGCGTCCCATCTGCCGGAGAAGCCACATCCGCGTGGCCGGGGACACCGCTCGGCTTGCCACCAAACTTGAGGTTCCAGCGCTCAAAGCACTCCCAGGGGGTCCGTTTGTCAATTGAGATCGTCACACGTGCAGAGTTGAAACAGTCAGTGACGAGCGTCCAATTGGAAGGGTATTTCTCGACGAAGGATTTGAGAAGGGCGTCTTCCAGAGGATTCCATGCATGTTCGAGTCGTTTTTTATTGTCTTTTGGAGGGTGCGGGACAACGAACCCTCCGACGGTCTGTGGTTTGACACCGTCAAAGAGTTCTTTGAGGAAAAGGACGGATGAGATGAGATTCACGTTACCCGCATTAAAGAGCTCGCACTCACCAGAAAGGTGCTCTTCAGTAATCTTACTCGATGAACCCTCAGCCTCGGTGACAGCGGGATCTTCTGGAGGAAGCCACCTCCCATTCTTCCACCGCCTCACGGGTTGCAAAGGGCTGAGTAATGTGGGCTTACACAGCATGAATTTCCCCATGGGTGCTATCTTCGTGTACCCAGCGTCGTCGACGCGTCTATTATCATCCCGCTCTGACTTCTTGTCGGACCTCTTCCTCGACTCGGAAGGTGCAACATCAGGCATACCAAGTGGTTGGAGATCGGGGAAGAGGTCGGAGAGGTCAAGAGAACGTGTTGACTCTAGATCGAGAGCATGGTGAGAAGGATCCTCGGTAGTAAGATCTGAAAGTGCTTTAACGAGATTGAGGTCGTCGTCGTCAACGAATAACTTGCTATCGTCCAAGTATGCGACCCGCTCTCTCAGTGGTGCATACAAGTTCGACTTCAATACCGACTTGCTGGGGTTGGGTACGGATTGGATGTCGCCTTGGGATTCCGAGCTCGGCTGCGAACCCAAGACAGGATCACTCGAATCTGGTTTGAGCCCCACGAGGTCGACCACCTCCGTCTTCGTCGTTTGTGTCCTCCCGGCATTATCATCTACTTTGTCCCCCTCAACTTCACCAGGCCGATCGCCATCCACGTCCATCGCATCCACGTCCCTCTGCCAGGCACCACTCACATTCCTCAACGCGGACGAATCCTCCACGTCCTCCACTTTCGGCCTCAGAGCACCATCAGGGCCCATGCTCTGTCTCTGACTACTCTCCCCTGACCCCGATCTCGACCCGCTCCCCTCCAACGCCTCCTCAAGAGCATTGCTTGTTTCCAATGCATCAACGATATCCCTTTGCTCGACTTCCACCTCTTCATCGTCATCTCCAGATTCCTGATCGCTGTACGTGTGTTCTTTTTCACCCTGTTCGCAGGTGACACCCTCGTTGTCCACTTCCATGTCCTGTTGTTGTCGCCGTTGTTGTGAGCCAGAATCGATCGCACGGGGTCGCCTCCAGTGCATACAAATGCCCAGATTGATACGTTCTTCGCGAGACCCGGCCTCGTGCCACTCGAGAACAGCAGTGGAGATATTGAAGGCAAGGGCATATTTCCATCTCCGTTCTTCCCGGAAGTCGACACGCATCCATTTCTGTCGTCAGTAGGAGCCCCGTCAATCGATCTGTACCAAGGACAACAGAAGCCCACGAGCGAAGAAAACGGCGAGTGCAGAAAATGCAGATAGGGATACGTACCAATTCATCCAATAGGAAGTCCCAATGTGTCTTTGTCAGACCTCCCAGATTTCGCTGCTTTTTTGGTTGCCTATAACTCCACTTTGCCACGTTTTCAAGCGACTCGACGCGCTCAAGTGTGCGCATAAGCCTCAGCTCCGTAATTGCGACCTGCGCACAGATGCAGGTGTTCAACGCATGACCAAAAGAGTGAAAATACGCATACACTCCAATCTTTTGTGCTTACGCACTTGGTTGCCCTCGATACTTTTTTATAAATCGGATTTGCACGGACGATTGCCCCCCACTTGGCAAATCCAAGCGGTGCCCACTCTTCCTTACCTTCCCTGGTGTCCGTCTTGTCTTTATCTTTCTTCTTCTGCTTCGACGACTTGCCCTTGCGAATATACTCAGGGGGAAGTGCTTTGAGAGGTGGAAGGTTATATGCGGGATTGAAGTGATGATGCCGAATCTCCATCGAGAGCGTCGCCTGCGGAGGTTCTTCAACAGTCTCACCTTCGGCTTCTTCAAAGCTAAAGTCAGGCAGCGCAGGGGCGGGGGATGTTGGCGTAGGTATGAGAAGGGATGGTTGAGCGGATGTGACATCGACCGCGGTGTGGATTACCATCGGACGGGGCGGATCCTCTGGAACGGGGGAAGGCGAGTGAGCGACCACGGCCACGACATCAACGTTGTCTTCGCTCTGGGCCTCGATCTCCATCGTCGGTGCAAATACAGGTGAAGAGGGGAGAACCAGCTGGGGAGACTCTTCGCAAATATCCTCCATAGGTTCCGAGGTGTCCATCTCCACCATTTCGGTGATCGGCTCAGCGCTAACGCGTTGAAGGGATTGTGATGGCATGAGCGGAGATCGGAAGCGCGAACTGTGTCGTGATACTGCGGGGCTATGATACGATGAAATGGATGCAGGACGAGACGGTAGACGAGGCGATGGAGGTACGGAGGTGTGGGGTTCGGGGGGTAACACCTGTTCTTCCTCTTCCTCTTCCTCCTCCTCCTCCTCCTCTTCCCTCTCCTGTGCCTCTCTGGGTTGCTGCAGGGGCGGCGTGGATGGATGCGACAGGGGGAGCCCGACCTCCGCAGCAGCCTCCACAGCCTCATTGATCTCAGCTTCCTCATCCTCTTCCTTCTGCACGGGTGATCTGGCACGTGTAGGTGATGCAGGTAGTTCAGACATCGGAGAATCAAAATCTGGCGCGGCTGGTTCCTCCACCTCCTCCGCGATTTCTTCGGGGAGGAACGGAACGGAAAGTTCGCCCTCGGATAGATTGGATATCAAACCTGATTCAGGGCTGCCAAGATATGTTAGTACAGTGCACTCTGGCACACGAAACCAGCGGCATTCACAGCGGGTGGAGCGGGTAAAAGGAGACACTCACTTCTTATGAAGATCAAAGCTGTCCATAAACTGTTTCAGCCCTTCGCTCTCAACGTCATTCTCATCATGTGCTTCATCATCTGGGGTGAGGAGAACACCAGCGTCGTGTTTCTGCTGGATCATGCGGTACATCTCACGAAGCAGCGCATTTCTCCTCTGCACGATCGCACTGCGCGGCCGTCAGAGGTATGCTCTGGATGCGATACGATGAGACTTACTCGAGCTGTGCTACGCGTTCTGCTACCAGCAGCTCTGTCAACTCTGCAGACATGCTACTGCGAAATCGAGCGATCGAGTATCGTTTGCGGGGCCCTCGCCGGGGTACAAGGGCGTGGTAATGTCAGATTGGACGGCTATTCGTCACTGTTGCTGGCGACGCGCCCAAAATCTGCGTCTGTTGGCCAGCCTTTGCGATAAGTCGATGCAGAGACAGCGGGTGGGGCGTAAATATTGAACGTGGTAGGGGTCGACTCGCTACAAGAGGGGGTCACTTCATAAATGAGGCGGGGGTCACTCGGAAAGCGGAGGGGTCACTATAACTCCCAACGAGTTTATGTATACGAACCCTGCTCACTACGCAATATGTCGTTTCGCGCTGCCGCCCACTTTGCCCGGACGGTCTCCCTCAGATGTATGCTGACCCATTTACATTCCCCTACTGTTGTACTCACACGCCAGCGACCTGTAAAGGGATGCACCAAACGACCGTCCGTCGCGTCATTACCAACCTCGAGATGCCAGCCATGTCCCCTACGATGACAGAGGGCGGTATTTCTGTTTGGAAAAAAAGAGAAGGGGAATCCTTCTCTGCGGGCGAGGTCCTGCTCGAAATCGTGCGTAGTCAAGCCATGTATGCCCGGCTCAACCCGCTTACCCGTTTCAGGAAACGGACAAGGCGACAATCGACGTAGAGGCACAGGAAGACGGTGTTCTAGGCAAAATATTGGTACGTCTGTTGAGTCGGACGCTGCCGCTCTCGCACATACTCTAACACCCGCCAATTCAGGCCCCAGATAGCACTAAAAATGTGCCTGTCGGAAGAATTATCGCGCTCCTTGCAGAGGAAGGCGACGACATATCCAACCTCGAAGCACCAAAGGATGAGCCTAGATCCGCGCCCTCCCCAAAACCCGAGACCTCTGCCTCATCGCCGCCTTCATTCCCAATACCTGAACCTGCCCAAGAGCCAAAGACTCACTTTCATCACCCTACACACTCTAAGCGCTTGATGCCATCTGTCGTTCGCTTACTTATCGAAGGTGGTATCACTGATGCAGAGGTCATCAAGGGAACTGGTGTTCGAGGTATGTTGACCAAGGGAGATGTCCTCGCATACCTTGGGAGGGCATCAAATCCTCTTGGTACCTACAAGCCTCCGCAGAGGGAGACAACAGCGCCCCTAAAGATGGAGCCACCTCCCAAGGCACGTCGCCCTCTATTACTTTGTAAACCTGCTTTAAAACGTGCTCTTCCAGCCGTTGGACGGCGATGCTATCCGTCAGTTGATTGTATCAGGGTTTACGGCCAGGTTACGACCACAGGGCACGTCACTTCCCTCCAAAGCTAAAGACACGCACTCATTCACCTCCTAGTGGCATCAACACCAGCTTCCTTTGACTCGGTTATTGCTGACTATGTTCCACCTGCCGCTAAACTACCCGTATCAATTCTGCCCACTTCCAAGGATAGCACCACGGCATATTTCGATGGCTTGTTATGACTTTTACTGTTCTTTGGTCACTTCTTCATACATACCTTGGAGTACTCTGCATCGTTCACGGCCTAAAGTGACAATTTTCCCCCGGTTCGATGGCAAGGGCCCCAGTCACGCAACTTCGTCGACCAATGGCACACACTAAAGGGGGCACGTGAGAGTACATTCGCTGAAATGCCCCACCATACGCACTCTGAACTCGATGAACGAATCTGACGTCCCGCCTCCCTTGGCTTTTGGCACAGGGACTAAAAACTGCAAACTAAGTAGACCTTCCCCTTCGATCCGCAAGGACGTCTTTGCCGAACTTTGAAGCGCACGGATGGTGTGCGAGATATGCGCGAACTGATAGCTAGGTGAAATCGATCAGCGTCGTTCGAATGTGAATGAGCACGCCACTGCGTCACGCGTTTTACCTGACTGATACAGGCCGCGAACATTCGAAGGTCTCCAATACTTCTCTATCATTCGGGTAATCCATCTACAAGGCCCGACATCATATTAATGCCACGTTTCTCCCACCGGAAGATAACAAGACTAGATAAGGGCCACCCACCTCGGTACTCCCGAAATCGCCTGATGCTTTGATACGGAAGAGAGGCTTTGACATGCTCGCTGCTCCCCCGGAACCCCCCGTGCGTTGTCCTGCGCTAGTTCTTGCCACGTCGACGGCCGGATTGGCGATGAAATTGATTTTCTCACAGGATGGGTCAAGTTCGGACAATGCATCTCGAAGCCACGACGAGGACTGCGCACAACCGCGTAAGTCGTGCATCAAATGAAAATTTCATGTTAGGAATCAGTTTGACGCCCTTCGGCACAGAAGCGCGGGCGCTAAATTGTCATGATGCTGACCTTGAATATAATCTTCAACACGCTATCTCGATAGGCAAACCGGAACAAGAAGACGAGGAAAGAACGAGCGAAAGTATATCCACGCAATCAGTCATGCAGTGCGCCAGAGGGATACTGGACACTTACGTTTGATCACCGTCAAAGGGGAGTTCTATATAGGGCTCTGGGTCAAACGTGGTGATTTCGCATGTTGTCGTGGGCCCTGAATAATCTTCGGCACTAATGAATTAAACAGAGGTTGTGTGTCTGTCACTACTTGATCACCCGAGGAGATGGGTGGAAAAAATGAAAGGTGAGGTAAAATGCTCACAGCAACAATGTCAACGGGTGTCCAGGCCCTGCATACGAAAGCCGCATGCTCGTCTTCTTTTCGTTCCCTCCCCCAAAAAAGTGCTCGAGTCCGTGCGTTGCATGGGTTTGCTGCCGGTCGTTGGATAGAGCGCCTCGACCTTTTCCTTTTGCATCTCCGTGCTCCTCGTCCGATGGATCGTCCTCCCTGCGCCACTTTTTTTTCATGGGCCCGTTTGAATGGGACGATAGATGCGCCGTGCCAAATACGCCCAGGCAGTCGATGAGTGTGGTGAGCGGTATCTCAAACGTTGTCGAGTCAGGATCTTGGTCAGGCGTGCCCTGCACAGGCTGCGTGTTTTCGGCGCGGGCACGGTCGGGCGAATAAGTCCATTCATCAAAATGATCCCGATAGATGTAAGAAGTTGCTATGGATATGGGCGTCAATTGGAGAGAGCGGGGCTGGCTGTCCAGAGGACGCACCAAGTAAACAATGCGCTTCTTCCACGGTAACAATCATACCCATCGCGGCGTCCGCGGTAAGGGTGACGGATGCACGCTGGTCCAATGGGCGATTGTGGAGATATGAAACGGAATTCACGCGGTGGTCTGATACTCGTCAATTGGACAACGGGACTCACGTCGGAGAAATTGATGCCCTTTAAGAGCGCGGCAAAAAATCTTACATCGCGGACCGATACGGTGAGAACCTGAATCATGGTCAGAGAGGCTCTGCACTGGTCTATGGGAAATACCGGAACGGCTTCTTCTTGTGGTTGACTCTGCGAAAGAAACGAGTGAGACATGTCTGAATGTAGCAGCGTGATCGGCTGTAGTCGCCTAATTGAGGAGGCTTCACCATTGCGCTCACCGGCGCCAAGTCGCTGGAGACCGGCGGAACCTGACTTCGCTCCCAACCGTGACCAGCTCGCGTCCCATGCATTTCAAAATCTCAAATCAAACGCATGACACCCTCCTCTGCCGCTTGGGGGGGGACGCGACGAACGAGTGCATCCTCGCTCACCCGTTCTCGGAGAGCGCCGAGTTCCCTTCTAGACACACGTCCCTCTTGTTCTCGAAATGCTCACAAAAAGGCAGCTTCAAAGAACTTGTCTGTACGGTTGGAAGCGCGATCTCGGTCACAATCAAACCTGCTTTGAGCTCCGGGAGAATGTGGGAGCAGGTTACGACGCAAGGCGACATACCTTGGATCATATATCGCAATCGGGTGTGTAGGCATCACTCATTTGAACCACCCGGGGCTGTGCTTACATGGAACCAGATATCCCGTAGATGCCATGTATTGGTTGTGTTTCCGTATAGAGATACTTCATGCTTCCTGGCAAGCATACCAGATTCGGTACCCCTCTCGTCCCTGATGCTTCCGGGTCAGCCCAACTGTTCGTTCTGGAGATCGCCTTGCTGATAACGCGAAACGCAGGCACACATGAAACGATGGCTTTTTACGGCTGGCCCATTTCACAATGCCAGTTACAACCTTTGGATACCCAGTTACAGGCAGGGATTCGTATGGTTGACATTCGGCTCTCCATCGTCAACGGTCAACTGGTTGCATACCACGGCATATTCCCCGAGGTTGCCCCATTCGCGGACATGCTCGTTACGTTGCATGACTTTCTCACTTCGCCCAAGACAGCTACTGAGACGATCGTCGTGTCAATCAAGCAAGAGGATTCTGACACGACGTTGTTTCCAAAACTGGTTCATGATGAAATCGTAGCCTCTCCTGGTGGACTGCAAATGTGGTTCCTCGAAAACAGAATACCCGATCTCGGAGAGGTGCGGGCCAAGGCTGTCATGTTCAGTCGGTTTGGCAGCGATGGCTGGGAGAACGGTGCCAATGGGATCCACCCACCACTTTGGCCAGACAGCGTCAAGGAAGGTTTTGAGTGGGAATGCGATGGGACCTTGGTCCGCACTCAAGACTGGTAAGTGGGCTGTCCGTGCCCAGGAACGCCGCCGGTTGCAGACCTGTCTCCGTCACTCACCAGAGTGAAACCCGTAGGTACGACATCTCCTCCTTTTTGTCCATATCCGAAAAGGCCGAGCTGTGTACGGACATCCTCGTTCCGCCTGTCGGTTCATCGGGCCCAACCCTCTCGATCTCGTTCATGTCGGCGTCTTCCATACCCTTCGCCTTGCCTCCCGTGATCGCCCGTGGATTTGGATGGCCAAAGTGGGGTCTGGGGTTTGAGGGCGTGAACGAGCGCGTCGGAAAATGGCTGTTGGACCAACTGAGCTCGAGTGGCACCAAACGCCGATCTAGCTTGCTCGATCGGAGATATTCAACAGGCGATGACGCATGGCTGTCCGCGCGGGCTGACACGGGCCCCCGGGTGAGGGGGTGGGCGTTGATGGACTACTATGAAGATCCTGACGAGGCGGATGTTGTGCGAATGTTTGTGGAATGCAATTTCAGAGGGAGGGGGGGGGAGGAGGGGTGGTGATGTGGACACATCTTGAGTGGGTCTGTCGATCTAGGATTAGTGTCTGAAACAGACGCGTTCATTTCGGACTGTGTTGGCGTGGCTCAGGGCAGCGAACCCAACTGAAGATGGCATGTGAGGTGTCGCAATTGGCCGACAAGCTGAGCGTGCTTGTCAGGACCGCGGGGTGTGTCGAGCAGGGCCTGCACGCTGGCGGTCGAGTTCCGTCCCCAGCCGAGTCGACACACACCTGCCTCGTTGTCCCGTCAGGCCTGCACTGCCACACTCGCCCGAGGCTGGCTTAAATACCCTCCACTCCCAGCGACCCTCCTAACCTCCTACTACCACCCCCCCTTCTCTCCCCTCCCCCCCGGTCCAAAGAGCAGCTATGGTCGCACCCTCTCAGTCACGCGCCGTGGCAGTATACTGCGCTGCCTCCTTTGGCCACCAACGGGCCTTCCAGCAGGCCGCGCTCTGTGAGCCATCGATCCGCCCCTGACAGGCGCCCTCATCTCATCACCCCGCCCACAGCCGTCGCACATGCGCTTGTCGCAGCGAACCGACCCCTCATATACGGAGGCGGAAAGAGCGGCATCATGGGCGTCGTCTCCAGCGCCGTCGCCAACTCCGAGGGCGGCAAAGTCATAGGCATCATCCCGTACGCGATCCTCGCTGCTGGCGGCGAGAAGGACAAGGGCGACGGCAAACCACAATCCAACTCGATCGCCCAACTGCTGGACGAGAAGCAACGGGGCGAGGTACGTGTCCGGTCACACGACCACCCCCAGCATGTTGACGCTTCCGCCTGCCGCATAACTAGGTGGAGACAGTGAGTATTTCCGCGTGTCGCACGTGCAGTCCTCGCCGCTGCTGTGCTCGCGTCAACGAACACGGCGTTTCTCACTCACACGTTTTGCCGTAACTCCAGATCGTCGTCAACTCCATGCATGAGCGCAAAATTGAAATGGCAAAACGTGTAGGGGCCTTCATTGGCTTGCCTGGCGGCTTTGGCACTTTTGAGGAGGTAATGACACTCGGTCGGGCATAGCCTCATGCTGACGGAACGGGCTAGATCCTCGAAGTCGTCACCTGGAACCAACTTAATATTCATAACAAACGTAAGTCTGCCTTCATGTCCATCTCACGACCCTGCTCATCTGTCATCTCTTTTGGGCACGACAGCCGTCATTCTTATCAACGTCTACTCGTATTACAACCCGCTCCGTGACCTAATCCGGAACGGCGTTCGGGAAGGTTTCATCCGGCCCGAAAATGAAAAACTCGTCGTGATCGTAGACGGCCCAGCCGATCATGCGGAACACGACACTTTTGATTGGGGCAGCGCCGCTCTTGACGCGATTGATGCATGGAAACACGATGGGGTGTCCACCCTGCCCTTCTACTGGACCAAGGACACGGACTCCAGTGACATGACACACGTAAACACCCAGGCCGATATCAAATACGACGTAGACATCTCCGGCGGAAAAGCTCGCACGGAGCACCTCGAGACCATACCGGGGCTCAGTGTCCTGCCTGGTCTGAAGCTGACCCACGGGTGGTTCAAGCGGGTGTGGCACGTCCGCGCGCGGTCGGCGAGGGTATGATTTATATCATTTAAACTCTGGTTAGCTATGCGGGCTCGGCAATGAGCCAATCATCTTTACGAGTTATTTACCTGGATGTTGACCACCGCCTTACTGTACGTTTTCATATGTAACACATACACACAGATATGGATGATCGCAATCCCACGACCTTGTAGACTCTACATACAGATTCGCCAGATCTCGACTGATCAAGCAATCAATCATCCAGCGCTCAGGGCCCCGTTGGTGGTTTGGTGAGCGACGAATCGATCTTTCGTGTGGCATCCATAAAGGCATCCACATCTGCCTCCGTGACCTTGGCCTTTCTCTGCAAGAGCTATGAGTACCCGTGGGCCTGAGCAAGACAGACTATGCACACCTCCTGAAAGTCTTTGACGAACGTCTGGAGCATCTGAATACACCTTGCCTTCAATTGTCCCGTAAGTAGTCGGCCCGCGCGATAATCCTGACGCCACAACCGTCCCCGCCGGATCAGTGGCACTGATTTTCACCATGGAAACACGAGCACCGCGCTCACCTCGCTAATCGTCTTCAGCTCCTCGTCGTCGTCCAAAAAGAAGCTCAGATACTGATACGCAACGTCCACCTCCGGGTCTCCTCCGTACTTTCTATGCTCCTCCTCCGTCTCCCGCCCGCCAGAGAACCCGTGTTTATTGATCTTGTTTTTGATCTGGTTCGGGGTATCGCTCATGAAGATACTCGAGTTGGGATCCGAGGCGCTCATCTTCGTCTGGGGTCCTTGGAGGGCAGGGAAGAATCGCGAGTGAATGAGCGCAGGTTTAGGGTACTTGAGTTTTTGGGCGACGTCTCGCGTGAGTCGGAAGTAGGGGTCCTGATCGATGGCACAGGGAATAAGGCAGGGAATGTTGCTCACTTCGCCAAAGATCTGGGGAAAGGAGTTGGAGAACGAGGGCGCAGCTTGGACAGACACAAAATGTATCTTGCCAATGTTGTCTCTGCACTGACATGAGTCCCCAATGACATCTTTTGAAGAATGTGATCCATCCACACTCACGAGTCATTGAAACCGAAGGTCGCCTTTGACTGATTATAAGAAATTTGGCGGGATATCTTGACGACGTTGTGGTAGAAAGCGCCGCCGACAAATTCAAGATCGCTGAATATGAATGTCTTCTTGAGATTGAAGCCGACTGCGATGATATCTTTGGCGTTGCTCCGCGAGAACCTCCGTACATCCTCCACCTTGAGTTCGTGCTTGAACAAGAACTTCTCGTCGTCTGAAGTAGAGAAACGGTTAGACCTCGATCCTATGGGCGAGAGAGCGACTCGCCTGTGAGTTGGATGACGAGTGGGACGTCAAAGACGTCTTGCAGCCATCTGCTCTGGAATGAGACCAGGAGACGAGATAGCCAAAGAGGACCTACTTTGTGAAAACGAACGGGATCATATGCCCCATATGCACGCTATCACTGCTCGGCCCTCGACCGGTATACAGGAAGAACGGCTTCCTCTGCTCGTACCGATCCAAGATTCGGTCAAATTCCCTACAAAAGGCGAACAGACATCAACATCGCGCCCTCAGCCTGAACCCATGTGCCAAAGGGATGAACGGACAGACCGATGGGAGAAGAACATCCCTCTTCGCAAGAGCGGATGTGGTTTGTGCCCCGTCAGTTTCTCGAATCGTTCCAATAATCCACCGTCTACACGGCGTGTCCCAAATTGATCGATTAATTTGTCGTAGTCGATCGCGAGTTGTTTCCCGTCCGCCGAAACGGAGCCTTGAACGTCCCATGGGGTGATGACCTGCTCATGCGCCACAGCCGGATCGGTTGGTGCAGCGTCAGGGACGGATTGGGGGCTGAAGAAGATGATTAGCGTATGATACTGACTCACAGATGAAACCTGACGATGAGATCGCCGCCCCATTCAGAGCTGCAGCGAGTTGATCTACTCGGGATGGATCATTTGACACTGTGCCGGACATGCTAGACACAATAATCAGGTTGTGAGAGTAAGTACTAAGTGACCGAGTCACATCGTCGTGCCACAAGCCTGTCTGACTCGTACCACCCCACGATTCACTTCAATACAGGCCATAGGTGAAGAATAGCCATTTATGAATGCCAACATCAACATCAATAATGTACGTGTATGTGAATTATTGGGTAGAGAGGGATGGGAAATGTCCGTGCACTACGTTTGCTCCCTCGCCATGACCCTCAGTGCTAGTAAAACAACTTTTTTGGTGTGGACCGCCCATACGTAGCGCCGACAATGGGGTATCGCGTCGAGTGAATGTAGTCGTCGACCAACAGCGTGGCACTTCGCGACCCGGTGGTGTGACAGGGTCTGTGGAAACAAGGGCGACACAGCATCGCTATGCAGTCGATGAGATCATGGCTTCCTGAACTCGCACAGCACCGTGTAAATAGTGTTGAATGCTGTATAAATCTCTTCCCTAACCTGTGAGAGGTGTTAAACAGGCTCAATCCAACGCGCAGCTCGCTAGGAGACAAAGATCAAAGCTTACCTTTGCACCAGTCAAAACTATCTTCCCGGAAACGAAGATCAACAAGACGACCTTCGGCTTGAGCATGCGGTAAATGAGGCCAGGGAAGAGCTAGTTCGGTGATGAATGATCATCCATGACGACCAGTCCAACAACACGTACTTCAGGCTCATAACTGCTAAACTGCCCGTGGCTGTACGCAAGACCCTCTAATCTTATCGGAAACTTGACATCACAGCTGCCGACGATGTTCTGGATCTTGAATTCTGCAAACTTGGCGTCGAAACCGAGTTTCTGCACTATACGAGCATATTTGCGCGACGCCAGCCTCGAGTCATCCTCGCTCTTCGCACCCGTGACGACCATCTTACCCGATGCGAAGATGAGGGCGGTGGTCTTGGGTTCACGAATGCGCATGATGACGGCGGCGAAACGCTAATGTGCAAAAGCGCATTGGCGTGCACAAATATGCAAATTTAAGTTGTAATACCAACCTTTGGATTGTATTCTGCATTGCGCGCATGCAGGGCGATCGTCTTAAGGTCTAGCCGACAATCCAGGTTGACAGTCGCGACAATGTTTTGAAGTGTGGGAACGATGCCCTCGACAGCAGTAATGTGCTGCTGCTCGAGCGTCAATGGCACCGGGGTCGCAGGGACGGCTGAAGCAGGTGGCGTCGAAGGGCCAGCAACGGTGGGAGAGGAAGTACCCTTGCTCGTGGCCGTGGTCCCATTCGCCTGGGACGTGGACACGACGACTGCTGCTGCCGCTGCTGGTGGCGGAGTATGAGATTGTGACAATGGCGACGGGCCCGGTAAGGCGAGACCCGACGGCCCAGGCAAACTAAAAGAGCTGGGGCCGGGAAGCGCGAGCCCGGTCGAAGACTGCGATACTTGCGGGGGCTGGTACGGAGCAGCCGACCTACCAAAGGTGACTTGGCGCGCAGGGAGCAACGACATTTCTCGAAAATTGGTGGTTGGGGTGCAAGAAGGCGTGGGAAAACAGGCGTGGGCGAAAATGGGGGCAAGTTGTCGGGGAACGCATCCCTCTTATATACGGGTTAGATTTCAAACTCCGCTGATGAATACAATCGGAACTCCGTTGTTGTGACTCTCTTGTTTGCTTCCACCATCTCCAGCAACTATTTGATCCGTGCAGTTTGTCCTTCGTCTTCGCTCTTACTTCCGCTTTACCATATTGCTTCTTGATCTTCCTTCGATCCTTCCCTTGTTTTGTTCAAGGCTACGTCGTTTTTGAGAGGGAGGGAACGCGTGTGTCCGAGCTGCGGATGGCGAATGTTCTAGAAGGATGCCAATTGTATCGATGATATTCCCACGCCACATCCATCTGATAATAAGGTTACCGCCCGGCTTGCGCCCACCACGTTGATCTGCCTTTTACCTCAGTCGTCTATTGTCCTCATCTTAGACTCCCAGGAACGCAATGGTGGTAGCAATGCAAAGAGTCCGCATACATTGTCAGTTAAAAAGACAAGAGAAAGGAGCATCACACAGATATATCTACAAGTCCGACACCAGTGAACACATTCCGGAATGAGCGGTGAAAGACGGATTCGTTTCCGACGCCAGGTCCCAAGCGAACCACATGCTCACCGCCCAAGCAGCGGACCACGCTCCTCATCTTCGACGAGAACCACAGTGGTCGTGAGCCTCCAGTACAATCCCCAGATGCCCTTGACTACGCAGAACGCGCTCAGGATGGCAAAGGCGAGAGAAGCCCAATGCACAAAGGGGTCTGTCTGCTGAGTAAAGATACCAAAGAGGGACCACATGATGGCAACCGATGCGGGCAAGTCACCCTCAATGGAGGTGAAAGCATACGCTGCGGCAGTGCCTTCGAGGAAGAAGCTGTGCAAGAAGACGCAGTACGTGAGTGAGCTGCAGTTGTCACAGGTGCGGACAGCTTACAGAGCAAGGAAGACAAAGACCTTGGTCCATACACCCGCCCTTTCAGTGAGCGCATCGACACCGAAAGCCTCGAAGGCAGAGAGAACTACCAAAACGGTGGTCCATCCATGCCAGAGCGAAAAGGGAAGGTGCACGAATATTTCGTCACCCGTACTCGACGGCGCATACTGCTTCTTGACAATGTAGTAGATATGCTAACCAGAATTTGCAAACGGGTTAGCAAATGGTGATCATGTCCGCAAAAAATGATGTAAACGAAAGACGCGGGGCACCCATTATGCCAGCGCCTTGTCCGAAAGGAGGAATGGAAGCCGCACAGTACGCAAGCAGGCAAGAAACTCACCGTTACAGCGCTGCTGACGAAGAGCGCAAATATAAAGGCCACGATGTAGTGGTGCGCTGCCCAGAGATGGACGTAAATTGCATTGAGGACACCGAGCAGGGCGAACCGCCATGAGATGCCGTCAATGATGACTTTCTTCCCGGCTGCGGTGAACTGGTAGACGATGGTTCCAAGAAGGAGCAAGTGAATTAGGGTCCTGCAGTGCCCGACGAATGAAAAGACGGCAACACAGCAGGGGCGAGTGGACACACCAAATCAAAAAGGCCCAAGGAGCAGGAGTAATATACGTTTCTTTGCCAGTGTAGTAGATGTCGTGTGGGGCTGCAATGGTGTAAACATTGGAGCCAAGGAAGGCGAAGTACACCACGATGTTGAGGAGCTGGAGTAGGATGTACGGTCTGGGCTCTCTCAAGAACGGTGACAGGACGAACCTTGAGCAAAATATCGTCTGTCCAGGAGCCTTCAGCCATGGTGCGAGCTGTGGTCGTGAAGCGGATGGGTGAGAAAGGGATAGGAGAGGCAGCGTCTCGTATCCGCTTATGTATCCTGTTTCGCCCTGACGTGCTGTTTACCAAAACTGGATACACACCACGATCATTCACCGCATCGTTAGCGAACACGTTCACCGCTAGTCCAACATCACGAGGCAAGCCGTCAGGGTTCAAACCAAGAACCGTACATGCGACACGGTCTGGATGCGAACCGTCTGCGAACTCGCGCAAGACTGCCCGTTGTGGCGGGTGATCAAACACTCCAGTCCAGTGGAGCTCCACGAGAAAAGGGATGCAGGCGGTGTTTACTTTCCGTCGCAGGGATTGATGTGACAGTTCTTTAGTCGTACGTTGGAAACTGACATACGATCAGTTTGGGATGCAGGCGACCAAGGTTAACTCGCTCAGATAAGTCGGGAGGAAAACCGAATCGTCAGTCTAGCGAATCATGGTCCATAAGAATCGTCATGTATCAGCCAGTGTTCCTGGAATTACGACAAAGAGATGAATATATGATCTAACCACACATCAAGTAGTAAGCATGTATGCAGAGAGGGTATTACACTAACTCAAGATGCAAATGTACCACACACACATCTAGACGCCAGCAACAATCCTACGAGAGCGCAGGTGGTCAGTTTTCCAATCCCAAGCAGGTTAATTTGGAGACTTACTCCTCAGCCTTGTTCAGTGCGGTCACCATGCTCACAACCTCCTTCCTCCGGTTGACAACAAACTCGCTCTCCTTCATCAGTTCGTCTAGGACGTCAGGTTTGTAAAGTTCTTGCAATAACTCGCGTTGCAAATTCTCCTTGGCATGGTTCACGAGCGTGAGCACAACCGCTTTCGGGACCATATCGATCATCTCCCGCTTCACTATATTGAAGTAGGAGTGGATGAGGAGCTCTAAGGTAAAATGCTGTGTGAGCATGTTCTATGTCCGAGCGGGCTGGTCGACATACTGATAACCTCGGTCTCCATAGTTTCTCGCTCGCTCAGTGCCGATTGGGGTCTGATTATCGCGGGTGGCTGCAGCATTAACGGGCGTCAACAAGGTCAAAGCAACCTGTTCTCAGATAATGCCTACAGATTCCATGACCGGACCGGCTTTCTTTGGCTGTCCTTTCTTCGCTGTCGAGAAGAATGAGCCGAAAAAGCTTGGTTCATCTTTCCTGGGGTCAACATCGAGGTCACGACCACCATTGATTTGGCCTGGTGCAAGCTTGCCGCTTTTTGGATCAGCTGCGGGTGGAGGTGGCTTGTTGGCATTGAGCCGTTCCTGCACTATGCTCATGGCCTGCCAAATGAAAGGAGTTAGTGATGAGTGAGCTCAACCTGCTTGGAAATAAGTTGCCTTATGGCCACCAAGGAAGTCAGGATGGGTCGTGTTGACGTAGCAGCTTTGCATACTATAATTAAGTCGCAGTTGGCTATGTTTGAACTCTGCACGAATAGCAAAATTGTACGCACGCGACCATATCAGTCACAAGCTTGGTCGTTGGATTCATGGAGTTCTTGAAAAAGTTTACAACAACAGCGTTGAAACGCTCTCTGAGGGCAGGGAATCGTCTGAATGCTTGCTGCAAGCGAATACATGGTCAATCCATCATATATCCAGAAACAAAGACATACGATCTTTTGGAGTAGCTGTCCGAGGATTCGTATGAGCTCATCATACACCAGTTGGCAACACTTCAAGCCGGGTTCTTCGAGGCGTTTGATTTGCTGTTTGACGATGACTTCAAAAGCTTGGGTTCCAACAAACAACGATGGGGTGGAACCCTACGCGCTTGTTGAATGTTAGACATCCAAGCGTTCGGGACAGCTACTTACGGAAGAATTGTACAAAATCGTCCTGATATCACCATCCTTTACCTGATCGAACGGATCGATGTTCTTCACACCATTATTGAACAATTCGTGGAACACGAAGCTGATACGCGCGCCTCCACTGAGTTCATTCAGGAACAGGTCATTTGTGTTCCCATCAATCACAGTGCGGAATTCGTTCGTGAACTCAGTGATGACAGAAAGAACGACGTTGCCTCCTGAACCGTCACCCAAGGGTCCACCAAGGCTAGTAAGTTCGGCGTTGTACTTTTGAAGTTGCTGTGTTATACGAGCTTTGATGTCTGGAAGGGTGTTGCGAATATGTTGCATGAGGATCTGAAGCAACTCATCAGCTAGCAATCGGGGGAGCAATAGTCGCGAACGGACCATATTGAGCTTGCGGGCAAGGAAGGGAGTCCCGCAGTATTGAGATTTACCCTTGTAGGAAGGGTGCGTCTCAAAGAAATTGCGCTCGGACTCCAGAGCAGCATTGATAGACTTTGAAGTGTCAATATCCCGCTGTCCGCGGTTCACGACTGGTACATAACCGAGCCTAAGTGGGATGATGCGGCCTGCAAGAATGTCAACGACATCTGTCCCCTGGTCCCTGGACAAAGCATGAAAATTCCGTCACATAAAAGTGAGCCGAACGACATACATCAAGTCCACTTTTGTAAGAACACCAATTGTCCTGGTGCCATCTGGATCAACCTCACGAGCCAACTTGAGACCATCTGAATTTGCTAGGTCGGTGTTGGCTGCTGTGACAGCAAGGATTATACAGGCGGGTCGTGATATGTACTTCAGGAGCATTTCCTTGATTTGTTTTTCGATGTCTTTGGGCTGGTCTCCGACAGGAACCTTTGTCAGACCAGGCAAATCGACGAGGGTAAGCGTCAGCACGTTGGGGGAGAATATACGCAGGTTGATGGGCTGGGGGGAGATGCCTGCGTTACGGCCCGTCTTTGCTTCTGTGTCACGGACAATCTCGGCACGGATTTTGTTGAAATCATAGAATTTCTCGCCAGGCAAATGTAAGAACTCTCCCCATTCCGCTTCGTTAGCTTGCTGGTCTTGGCCCGCATGTTGTGCTGTCGAAAGCAACTTGTGGGATCAAAGAAACCTCGAGCTTCAAAATGAGAAATGAAACGTACGCGAGAGACCATTCGACTGTGGAGGGGCAGCAGGACGGTGAATGAGCTGCAGCACGAGGGGTCGCCGTGTCACGATACCGGTACCACGAGGCAAAAAATCCCGCCCAACGATGTTCTGAGAGTGAGAATGGTGAATTGCTTGACCGTGATGCAGCATATGGCGCCGCGTACCTCGAGTACGCTGCTTTTGCCACTACTTTGACTACCAAGCACGCAGATTTGCGGAAGGTCTATTTGGGATCCTGATGATCCAACTGTGCTGAACACATCTTGAAGCTTGTTTATGACAGATACAATTTCTTGACCAAAGCCCGTGGGCATGCCAGACGACATTATGGTGATATGGGAGTAGGGAGACGAGAGATGCGCGCAGCCAGACGCACGCAGTTAGCTTAGAGCACAGCCACTGTCACAATCCACCGAACCCCGAGCCAAACGAACCGGCGATCGCATAGCTCAAGCTTGACTCGGACTCGAACCCGACCGAAGATGGCACTTTCTGGTCACATTCATCAGATTGACCAGCAGGACTGCTTCTCAAGGGGGGCGCAGCACTCCCCGGCGTTCTTTTGCGTCACCCCTTACGTCAGGTCTAAGCGTACAATTCGCTCCCGAGGTAGACCAGATGAGGGCCTAGACAGGCTTATCTTTTGCGACCATGTCTACCGTCCAGAAAGATCCTATGTCTCACTTTTACTCCCCAGAAAACCATGCGTGTGTTACGCCGCATCGTGCCTTTTATATCGCCGAGGTCTTGGAGATAATCCTGAACGAGCTCGTCAACGACAGACGTAGCATGAGTCACCTCGCCTTCACTTGCAAAGCCATTGCTGAGCCGGCGCTTGACCGTCTCTGGGCACTCAATGACTCTCTGGAGCCCTTTATATCCTTGTTGCCAGGGGAGTTGACCCTCGATGTATGTACTATGGAAGGACTGATGCAGTGTCCGTAGAGACCTAACGTTGTTACAGGAAAACTCCCTTTTTCAATTTGACCATTCTGTGGTCTCAAGTCTACCTCCAGAGAAATGGGCGACGTTCGACAATTACGCCCGACGTGCACGGCGTTTATACGCAAGAGCCGTTACCATGAACCCGCACCGGGTGTACTCCTCCATTTACAACCAACTCACCGATATTCGTCCAAACATCGAGCTCTTCCCGAACCTTACCGCATTCGTATTTCACGCGAAAACTGTTCCCAATCCGCACCTCAGAATGTTTCCCTCTTCTCTTCGCACCGTCACGTTTAGTTGGGCCAACGTTACGGCTCCACAAACTGAAGCCGTCCTCTGGAATTCGGTCATGAACCGATTATTTCTGGATGCCCCTTACATTGAACACATCCACTTCGAGGGGAGCCCAAAAGAACCCCTGCATGACCTTACTCCACTTCCCTTTCGACAACTACGGAAGATTACCATCAAACCCAGTCCCCTCCGCCCAAACGTGCTGCATAAATACTGTCACGCACTCTCTGCGTCCCCTATATCGGAACTTGATCTACGTTTTGTGCGCTGGCCAGATCCTCGTCTCCGGCCAATATCCCCCGTCTTCTCCTCGCTGAAGAAATTGACTATTGATGGCTCTCCATCCCACGCCATCGATTTCATTCGATTCCTCTCGAGTCCTGTACTTCAGGAGTTGATAATCACTTCCCAATGTGAACGTATCGAAGGCATCTTGGACCAGTATGCTCAGCTCCTTCTACTTCTCGCAGACAAGTATGGGGGTGTGCTCAGGACATTTAAAGTGCAACATCCTCTGCCATGTCATAATCAAGCTGCTCTGGAGCCGTTCCTTCATGCAGTTCGGACGCTGGCCGACGCAGGTGGTACCCTCCAACTGGACCTAGTTCTTGGTTGGCCAGATCTTACTCCTGAAGTGCAGGATATGATTGATCATTCAAAATGGATGGCCCCGAGACATTTCAGGATACTTCCCTGCGAGCGAGGATACCTTGGTTTTGGAAGGTTGGGAATGTCTCACTTTTGTGAGTCTAGGTGTAGAGCCGAGTTGCGCTTGTGATCTCTTGGATTATCATCTTGTAATGTTCTCAGATAGTATGCACGATGCCCTACTTTGCCGATAGTACTTAGAGCTTGTCTCGTACGCAGAGGTGGGTTTGTGTAGTGCCAGGCGTCGCACCCTCAAGCTATTTCCACCCCTTCCTGTGAACCTCTCGCCATGCAATCAATTTGCTTCCGAGAGTTATGTGCTGGTTCATCAAATCTCATCTGCATTGAGGCAACACCAATTACAGTGGTTTCCAAAAGTTTGTGGAATTTGACCAAACTGTTTGCATTTTTTGGGCCCTCACATGTCATCACATGTTCAGGACCCCAAATGTAACTTAGCTACTGACAAATCAAATAAACAAACCAAAGCAGTCAGTTTTCATTGACATCCTTGCTTACTGTCAAAAATGGTTCTCCAAGGGTAACTTTGGAACTCCAGAGTTTGAACAGGGCTTTGGCTTTACCTTATGTGGTGCACCCTTGTCACAAGTCTGGTTGCCCTGAATTTATGGAGGGGTCAGATGAGGGTCAGAGTGACCTTGTTATGAGCAACAAAGGGTGAGAGTGATCAAAGAAAAGCTGTCAAGGCTCAAGCAGAGGGTCAGAGAAGGACTGGAGAATCTAAGTTGATATTTAAACTGAGGTATCTACAATAGAGTACAGAATCTTATATATAGAGGGGGAATACTGGTTTGCTTTAGTGGTGTCACAGTAACTGATGGGACTAGAGCTATGCTCATAAGTGGAGCACAGGATTGGAGGGGCTATGAGGGAGACAGGTGTAGAATACTCAGTAAGTCACTAAGTAGTACTAAGGTAACTATGGTGCGATGTAACCATCACTTATGTAAGCAGTAAATACCTAATATGGATATTTCCAACACTCCCCCTCAAGTGTAGCCTGATAGGTAGGATGTTTGCCTATGTAAAAGGTAACAATTAGGTAGAAAGAAAAGAATACTTATGAAATATAT
>JBBPMH010000176.1:35591-47958 GCA_038090235.1 Pulveroboletus ravenelii | reverse complement strand
TGATTTGTAGTGCCTACTTTGGGACACTTTGGACTGACTGGTGGTACTTTTTTATCTACTTTGATTACTTTTCAGTCAACTTTTTGCCTCTTTGGTAGTGCCTGTGGAAGTTGGTGGCGGCCTTTTCGTGTCTTTGCCTTGTTTCCCAAGACAGAACATGTCCATGACAACTTATTGACCTGTGCGCCTGTGACGCCTGTCAAAGACGTCACAGGCCCAAAAAGTCAAGTTGACATTTTGCTGATGGGCGTGTTCTCCTTTTTTTCTCCGTTCAGTTGACGTTCTCGTTTCGAAATGCTACTTCTGACCGTTTATTCGCTTTTTCACTACCAGACATGGAGCTCTTGGGCGAGGGTTCGGATGTGGATGTGATCCACGACGATCATGTTAAACTCAATGACAAGGATGCTGGATGAAACGGGGATCAATCCAGACAAGGAAGACGAGGAGGAAGAGCCTGAACCAGAGCTGGACTGTGACGAGGTTCATTCCATTCGTTCCCCAAACAACCTACATAGTACATATCAGTTTCTTCTTCTTCTTTTGGAGTTCATCATACTGCTCTTCTCTCCACCTCTGTCAAGCACCTGTCCTTGAATTACCCTTATGAGTTGACAGCTATACCCCCTCTAGACAGGGATAGAGGGATAGTTAGTATGTAAAAAGGGATGCTTATAAAATTAAAAGGGTTAGCCAATTATAAAATAAGAATGTTAGTAAGCACAATGTTAGGTTTACATAATGATTTCTTTTTCTTAATTATATAAGTTTTTCTTAAATTATCTTTTTATTTTAATTAACTATTTCTTTTGACAATATTTTTTTACTGATATAATCATTTATTTTTTAATCAAAGTTTTTTCCATTTATATAATTATTTTTGTTATCTTTATTAACCTTTTGTTTTAGAAAAGTAAATATATAAGTCAATGAAATAATTAATTAAAATAAAAGAGTTAGTTCCAAACACAAGAGGTTATCTAAGGGGTAGCCATAAATACAAGGAGATGCTCAGAGGACAGGTATAAACACAAGGGAATACCCAGAGGATAGCTATAAATACAAGGGGATGCCCAAGGGACAACTATAAACACAAGGGGATGCCCAAGGGACAGCTATAAATACAAGGGGATGCCCAAGGGACAACTATAAACACAAGGGGATGCCCAAGGGACAGCTATAAATACAAGGGGATGCCCAAGGGACAGCTATAAACACAAGGGGATGCCCAAGGGACAACTACAAATAGTGATGCCCAAGAGACAGCTTTTTTTTTTTTTTTTTGGTAGCTCATTTATTGTCCTTAGGGCAGAGCCCTTTGTTGAACAGTACATGGAGTGGGGTGCTTTGTCTACGTCTATTTAGTGGGTAGCTATGGTATTTGCTCAATGTCTCTTGTGGGGGAGCAGGGTTAGGTGATGTAAGAGGCGGTTATGGTGGGTTGGCTAACAGTAATGTATCATAGGGCAGGAGAACAGACTGTGAATGGAGAAAGACAGTGTAACTAAGAAAACAGACGTATGTACTAAAGTAAGAAAGAAGGCTGCGGGGTATGGTATCAGGTGACATGTGAAGTCAATTGTGTTGGCATGGGATGGGGCAGTTGGATAGCCACTGTGATTGTCTGTGGGCATTTTACTGTTGTTTGGGTGGCAGTTTGAGGTTTCTGTGGATGTGCAAGAAGTGGCTTGTTTCATGGATGTAGGTCAGTGTGTGGTTGATGCAGTCTTTCTCTGCTAGGAAACATGTTATATTCCTGGCCTTGTGGTGTAAGGTTCTATGTAGGCATGTGCAGGGTCCCTTGTAACTGGGGCATTCCAAGAGAAAGTGGAGGGTCATCTCTGGTTGGTGTGAACAGTGTGGGCAGTATGGGGTTTCGGCCTTTCCGATTTTATAAAGATGTTTGTTGAGTGGGGTGTGTGTGGTGTGTAATTGGAGAAGTATGGACACATGTCATTTTGGGAGATGGTTGACCAGTTTTAGGAATTTTTGGTGAGGGGAGGGAGGGGTCAATCTTCTCGGCCAGTGGTGCATGAGGTGACATTTTGAATATCTTTCTGTGTAGCGATTTTGTGGTGGCATTGAATGTTCTCTTTTTTGCCAATTTGCTAATTGGTAGAGTGTGCACCTTTTCTCTGAGTTTTAGGGCTCTAGGAAGGTGGGTGGGATGCATCATAGATCCTCTTGCGGCAGCTTTGGCCTCCATATCCACCTCCTCATTTCTGGGAATGCCCATGTGACCTGGGGTCCAGCATATGGTGATCTTTTCTGCACTAACTGTTCGGAGTGCTGCCTTTAGTGTGTTATGGAAGTGGTCCATCAGGTAGTGGCCGGGTTTGGCTGAGAATGCTTTGGCTACTATGATTGCAGCCTTGTTGTCAATTCCCAGGGACACTGTTCTTGCTCCCATTTCTCCTTTGAGTAGTTCTGCTGCTAGTATCATTCCCACTTCTTCTCTCTCAAAAACCGTGTGCTCCTTCTCTGTTCCCAGGTGAAACCTGGCCTTCTTCTTCATTTCCCCTCTCCTTCATAGGACTGCCGCTGCACCTATTTTCCCTTCAAAACCTGATCTATCGGAGTAGAGGCATACATCGTACTCCTCTTCTGCTTGAATGTCCTGGATAACTGCATCAATTGGATCGTCCACCGTGTCGATTGTGATTTGTGGGGACCAGTGGGGGGGTGTCAGATTGGGTTTATAGTTTCTATGGTGGTCAGGTCAACATTAAAGGTGTTAAGTAGGCGATGGAGCAGTGATTTGTGGTGTTGAAGAACACTAATCCTTTCTGTGGGATGCAGGATGAGTGGTAGGTGGATCTAATGGCGTGATGTGCTTGACCCTAGAGGGACTCTGTGGGAAGGGGAACAAGAAATGAAGACTCCAGGTGGTGAATATGGGAGTCCGGATAGTCTGAGTGGTCTAGCAGGATGTCCGGAGGAGTGAAATGATAAGAAGCATGGTCGAGAATGGTGTCAGTAAGAGCGGTCAGTGAATGGTAGTTGGTCAGTAGAGCGTTATATGGTCATTGTGAGCCAAAAGGGGAGCTCCTGTACTCATGACTAAGTACATCCTTTATAGTCCAGGCACACCCAGGACTCAGTAAGGTATAGGATAACTAAATATAGTCTGGGACATCAGTGGTAATAGTGGATGTATAGTCTGTGTGACCTAGGTACAAAGAAAACTCGGTGAAATGGTGGAAATAAAGGACGGATGGTTAAGGGGGAAGAGCAGAAGGCATCTGTTAGTAATAAAATAATACCGCCGATGCAGCACGAAGTACTGCTCAGAGTCCAGTGGTAGTCCAGTGGTAGTCCGGTAGTCTGGTCGGTCATATGTGAGAAAGCAGTAAGTCGATATGGACAGATATCAAATGAAATAGGATTGTAAACATAATGGGGCACTGTACCAGTTGGAATATAGTGAATATAAACGTAGAGGAGCACTGCGCTCTACAGCGTTTTCTATTTTGGCAGGTGGATTTGACTTGTGCGGCGAGCGGGTGATTTGGTGGTATTGTGGCTATTCATAGTGTTGCTCTGTGACAGTGTTTTCGGATTAGTAGGGGGGCTGGTAGAAGATCTGCATGGGCAAATAGGGTGTCTGATGCTGTTGTTCGCATTTCTTCTGTGATTGTTAGCACTGCCATGCATTGTACCTTGTCGATTAGTTTTGTGAAACCTCGAGTGCCCCAACCTCTCTCCCTCTTCCCTCTTCCTCTTCTTAACAGTTCTGTGCCCCAGACATCGATGGCATATAGCATCTTTGGTATGGTGACTGTTTTGTATAGTTTCTTCATCATTTTCCCCTTTACTCCTTTGGATGTCCTCGTCATTCTTCTGCATGCTAGTATGTACTTTGTTTCTTTTGCCATTGTGTATGCTGTGTGTTCCTTGAATCTGAGTTCATTGTCGAGTATCATGCTAAGGAATTTGCACGTCTTTGAGGGTTCGATGTGGTGGCCTTGTATTGTGATGTGTGATCAGGGGGTTGGAATCATCTTCCCCTTGTGGGTAGGGTCTGGGACCCTTCCACGTGTGATACAGAGTAGTGCCATTTTATCCAGTTCAAACTCTGCCTTGTGATCTCTGCCCCACTTTAGTGCTCCCTCGTCTTCTTCTATTACCCTTTTTAGCTTCTCGTTCACTTCCTCCAGAGTTTTCCCCCTTGCAGTGAAAGCTGTGTCATTTATGAACCCCAACCCTATTTGATCCCTTTTGTTGCCCACTGTATCGATTAGGTCACTGTTGTAAAAGAGGAAGGCTATCAGTGAGATTGGGCACCCTTGGTCAAGTCCCATCGATATGTGGAATGACTCTGAGATGAAGTCATCGAACATGAGAGTAGTTTGATGTCCTTTGAGGCATTGCTGTAGCCAGTCTGTGTATTCAGTGGGAACTTCCTTCATGTGCATGTTGTGGAGCAGTCTTTTGATAATGATGCTGGGGAAAGCCACTTTTACATCTAGAAACAGTATGGATATGTATTTCTCTGAGGGGTGTGCCCATGCATCATAGGCAAATTTCATGAGCATGTGTAGGGAGTCCATCATAGTTCAGCCTGGGTGGCCTCCGAAGTGGGTGGGGGGTAGCATGTTGTGGGTTTCTGCGATGTATATTAGGTTGTCAGCTACGCAAGAGGAGAGAATCTTTGCCATTGTGTCGAGGAGCATGATGGGGCAGTATGCTTTTGTGGCAGTATAGTCTGGTTATCCTGGCTTCCTGAGGATGACTGTGGAGGACAGTTTCCACTTTTCTGGGTAGTGCTTGAGTGTGAAAGTAGCACGGAATATCGGTCCTAGGAATGGGATAAGGAAATTAGTACACTTAATAAAAATAATGTTGCAGACCCTGTTCGGGCCTGGTGCCTTGTAAGGTGACAATCGGGTTATCACTCATTGGATTTGGTTGTTGCTGATATTGGTAAACATGCAGGCTGGCTTTGGGTAGGTGGTTGGTCTTGTTTTGCTTGTGCAGTTGGACGGGTTTTTGAAGAATGTCTTGTAGAATAGTTTGCTCTTTTCCTGGTTGGTTTGATCACTGGGGAGGGAGGAAAGTGCATCAGCCTGTAGGTTTGGGATGTGGGAAATGAAGTTGTCTGAGGGCTCATTGATGAGGTACTTATGGATGTCCCAGATGTTTCCTTCATCTATGCTTTCCAGGTATTCCATCCAATGTTCCTCTTTTGCCTTTTGGATGTCTGTAGCTAGGGCATTGCAGGCTTTCTTGAGTTCCTCATGGATGGGGTGTGTGCATTGTTGCCTTGACGTGTAGGCAGTTCTGGTGAGGTATCTGATGTGTTTTATCTGTTGGTCTAGCTCTGGGGTCCACCATCTTTTGGAGTATGGGGATGGTTTGCTCATTATGACACAATTCTCTATGGTGTTGTGAATGGCGCTGGCAATCTCTTCTAGTTGGTGTTCTAGGGTTTCTGTTGATTCTATGTCAGTTGTTGGGTCCATTATGGAATGTAAGAGGTATGAAAGGTGGTTGGTGAATTTCTCCCAGTCAGTTACACAGTAATTTCTTTTGAGCGGGGGGTTGGCACATTCGGGGGTTAGCATTAGCTCTGTGTGAATGGGATAGTGGTCAGTGCCTGTGGGTCTGAGTTCTGGGATTACATTGCATATTGTGATGGTGTCAGACAGATGGGTTGTGCAGAATATGTTGTTGGGGCAGGTGTGGTTGCCAGTACTGTTGGCCTCGAGTGTTGGATACCTCCTAGGAGCACCATGGTGAGGTTGTAAGTTGCTAGCATTTTGAGTAGGGGTTGTGCCACTTTGAGGTTGTTCATGGTAAAGAGATGTCAGTTTCTTGCTTCGTCCCACAATGGGTGGTGTTGGTTGAAATCCCCCATGAGAAGTTCACTATGGGTTCTGTTGTTGTATATATTGTAGATCCTGATCCAGCCAGCATGTCCTTTGAGTTCGAGAGTGGTGATGTTGGGGAAACCTATTGGGATTGTGCACCAGTGGTCTTTTGATATGGTTTTATTGATGAGGATAATGGATCTTGTTTTTTTTGCTTGGTCATTGTTGTGGCCTATGGGGTAAATGACATTCCATTTGGGGTTCATGATAACCAGTTCTTGCAATAGTGCTATGTCATAGTCGTCAGGGTTGAGGTCTCATAGCATGTGCTGTTGGGCACTGTGGGACTTGTTGAGGTTTTATTGCCAGATTTTGAGCATCCATCATTGGGGTGGGTTTTGGTCAGGGTTGTGATCATTCATAATTCCACATCTGTAAAGCCTTTGGAGTTGGATGAGTCATTGTTAGGGTGACTAGGTGAGTATGAGCGTTGGTGGTGGTGGTGATTGTTGTTTGGGGGGGGTGATTGGGATCCAGTGTTCGGCTGGTGTTGGGAGTTCATGTAGTTATTGATGCATGCTTGGTGTTGGTTTTTCCCTGTTACATCCGTCTGTCTGATAGGTAGGGTGCTTTTACATCTGTCAGTTTTTGCCTGTTGTGTGTTTGGCTTGTCCGGTGGGATTTTTTGTGGTCTGCTGTAGGAGTGAGTGGGCTGAGGTAGCATCGGGTGTGGGAGTGAGGCAGTGTTGGGTTGGGCAGTGTTGGTATTGTCAGCTGTTTTTCAAGATGATGGATCTCCAGGGGTGGGGAAGTACTTGTATTTCACCTCTTTGTTAGTGGCCCAGAGCTTCTGTCTTGCTTGTGTGAAGGCTGTGCAGTCTCTGCTCCATGCTGCATGGCCCTTCTGGTCACAGTTGATGCAGAAGAAGCAGTTAGGGTCAGTGAGGAGGCACTCTCTTATTGTGTGCTGGTCTTCACAGGTACCGCATATGCTGTGGCCCAGCTTGCACTCCTTGGCGAAGTGCATTTGGTCCAGGGATTGGCACTTGTAGCACCAGTTCAGTTCTGGGAGTTGTTTTTGAGTGCTGATCTTTTTACCTTCTATGATGATCCCCTCTTTCATGGCTTGGTTTGTGGCTTTTCTGGAGGCAAATGAAGCAATGGTGTGTGTGACCCATTGGCCGGGCTTTCGGAATTCCTTTGGTTTGATCCATGTGAGGGAGCACAGGGTGTTGGTTTGGAGGTTGGAGTTCTTTTCAATGCCCCTCAGTGCATTGGGGTCCTTTTCTGTGAGGGAGACTGGTATGAATTCTAGTATAGCCTTGTAGGTTTTCTGTATGAATATTGCGCTTTCATTGAAGTATTAGAGGAATAGCTTTTGATTTCCTTCTTTTCTCAGCCAGTTCGTGTTTTCCCAGTTGTTGATCTCATAGCTTATCTTGTTCCAGAGTTTCCTTGCACTCAGGAAGAGGAGGTTGGGGGGGGGTGGGTCATCTGTGTGGAGGTCCAGATTCTCAATGGCGAGGTTAGCCTTTGTGATAAGCTCTTTTTCCGTAAGGTCATGGAGGGTAGTAGATTCACTCTTGATTACGACCTGGCAGTATTGGGCTTCACTCTGCACTAGAGCCACTGCATGTTGGGTGGGATTGCTGTTACTGAGGACATTAGCATAGGTTTTAGAGCTGGAGGGGTGAGAGTGGGGCAGTGGGGTAAAGTTCTGGAGCATGGAGTGCACATTCTCTGTCGCCTTTGTTATGATGTCCTTGGATTAGGCTGCCAAGGTCCGGATCTCCTTCGTGACATCAGTCAGTTGCTTAATTTGGTTGGCCTGTCATTCAGTGATTGCCTCGAGCAGTGATACCTGGTGCATAGAGGGCATTGTGGGGTCCTGGGTGATTTCCTTATTGAGTAGCATGTATTCCAAGGTCATGTGAATGGCACGAAGGATGTTGACCTGGAGCATGGTGAGGGAAGGTGCCATCTGGGTGAATTCCAGAACAGCCAGAGATAGTGTGTTGAGGGTTACTCCTGTGGTTGGTATCTTTATCCCATACTTGCCAAGCAACTGGTGGGCAGAAGGAAGGTCTTTAATGTGCTGGGGTCCTTCAAGTGCCATTATTTTGGCTTTTGAGCAGGCTGAGAAGATGTAACCAAAGTCACCTTTGGTTTTTGATGTCCAGGCTCTGGTTTGGGTGCCATTTGGCATTCTTGCCAACATTGGGCTTCTGGGAGCTGTTCTGGAGGAGGTTTCTGCTGTTAGGTAGGTGCTGTGGGGTTAGTAGTTGCTCTTTGTTGACTGAGATTTTTTAGGGTCCTCATGGGGGTGCCATGTGATATGAAGACAAGGAGCTTCTCCCATGCCCAGAGAAAAAACACAGTGAAGAGGAAAAGACTAGAAGACTTAATATTCAAACTGAGAAGTAAGTTCTCAGCAGATCAGACTTATATACATGAGGGCAGAGGTGGTACAGTATGTATGAGAGGCATAGCCTTGCAGAACAGAGCAGGGATGGAGTAGCTAAGTGAAGAATAGAGAGCTAAGTGAAGAATGTAACTAAGTGAGGAATAGAGAGGCTATGTGAAAATATTGCAGAGATGGGGAATGCAGAGATGGATTATGGAACCAGTTATCTGTCAAGTAACAACCAGTATCACAATTGGAGCAGAGTCAGAGCTATGTATAGTATAGAGGGTTAGAATAAAGGGAGAAAATTGTCTAAGTATAAAGCAAAGTAAGTGGAATAGGTGTAGAGTAAAGCAGAGATGTCATAGTCATGGCATGTGTGATGATATTGCACAGAAGCTGTAGGACAACTATCAAAAATTTTTATGAGATTATCAAGATGATTAGAACTTAGATTAGGAGAACATTGATGGCTCTGATATATACTTGTAATCACTACAATGTATTTCAATAAAAAAAGGTACTCATTGGATACTGATTGCATATAATACAAGGAAAAACATGTAGCATGACAACAGTCTAATTAAAACTACCTGGAATTGTGCTCAAACCTGCAATAATAACAGTAGTGCCAGAGTGATGGTGATCATACAAATTCTTCACAAAACCAATATATATATCATTATTGAGGGTTTATGAAAACTAGGTTCTTTATAAGAGCCCATATAAATATGCATATTGTTATACTGATTGTCTTTATTATATCATCCAAAGTCAATTTTGTTAGAACCTGTGTGATGAAAAATGTGATAAGAGGAACAACTACATATGACATAAGAGAAAGATGGTAGAAAGATGACTGATGTTACAATTTACTTATGTTTTTCCCCTATCCTCACCCTTTGCCCTGCTTACTCATATGGACTTACTCTCCTCGCTTGACTCTCTCATGTCAAGCTTATGCTCCACACTTACTCATCCCTCCTCTTATACTATTCATTATTATGTTACTTATGTGCTCTGTCAGCTTCGTCATCGCTCAGTCAGCTATATTTATTTCTCACTTGTTCTTGTTTGTTTCTCTTTGGTTCACAGATAGTATATAAACCCACCTCATAGTCTATGATGTCCTCATCTTAGACCTACTTGGCAATCTATCTAGTTTTGTCTCCTTGTGTCTCTGCTTTACACTCTGAGTGAGTGCTCCGATCTATCTGCATCTGGCAAGGAACCCCCTTGCCCTCCTCATCCCTCTGCTAGTGATCACTAGGCAGATCCTGCATTGGCAAGGAATCCCCTTGCCCTCCTTGTCCCTCTGCTAGCGATCGCTAGGCAGATCCTGCATTGGCAAGGTACCCCCTTGCCTCCTTGTCCTTTCAATTAGCCAGAATCCTTGACCCTGTTAGGGTACCCCCTTGTCACCCTGCTAAGGCAGAACCCTTGACCCTGCTCTTTGCAGGCTATGTCCTCTGTCCTTTGTCCTGCTGTAGCCATTTGCTGACCACTCCCTTCATCCCTCGCCCTTAGCTGAGTTCATGTTTGACCTTTCAGGATCAAACATAACAACTGATAGACAATGGATAAACTCAAGATTTATATACTATGATCAGGACTATCCAGAATGACTAGCTATGATAAATGATGGTGCAAGTTGGAATTCATGTTCCAACAAATCTAGCTATATTAACTCCATTTCTATTGTCTTTACAGCCTCAGGAATAATTTCACACTATTCTAGTGATCATAAGCACTACTTCTGATAATAATTTGGCCTAGGCCAATATGAAAATACTGAAATAAATACAACTGAGCCTTAATGACCTTGAGAAAATCAAGTCCCTAGAGACCTACTACATATCTCAAAGGAATCACTGATGTGCAATAAGACATATATCAAGCTCTAGTTTCACTGCAGAGTACAATATGTCTCTATATTTGTATCTCTTAAAATTCAATCAGTATAGTATCCCATTATATTTACAATTCTATTCTGTTTGATATCTGCCCATATCTACTTATATCACTCTTATATACAACTGATCAATCCATTGTTAGATCCCAGTTAGTACTTTATGCTGCATTGACAATGTTATTTTATTACTAACAAATGCTTTTGATCTTTCTCCTTTAACCATTCATCTTTTATTACCACCATTCCACCAAGTTTCTTTTATATCTAGGTCACATGAACTATATCTCATTACTATCACTGATATCTTAGACTATTTAGTTCACTTTGCTATACCTTATATATGTAGTTCCATGTATACCCAGACTATAAAATTGTACTTAGTCATGAATAAAGGAGCTCTCTTTTGGCCCACAATAATTATATAACAGTTTACCAATCAACTACCACTCACCAACCACTATTACTAACACTGTTCTTAACCATTCTCTTTATCACTTTCATTCTTCTGGATATCTTGCTAGACTGCCCAGATCACTGAACCACCATATTTATTGCTCAAATTCTTCATTTCTTATTTCTCATTACTCAGAGCTCTTTCTAAGTTGAGCACCCTGTGTCATCTAACTCACCTATCACCCATTCTATATTCCATAGCTAGGATCAGTGTTCTTCAACTGGAGCCCACTATGAGAGGCTTATGAAGAAAATTCAGATGAAGCCTCTGTCCCACTGCTCACTGTCTCACACTTGAAGAATTGCTCTTGGATTTTTAGAATCTAGAAATCTCAGAAGATTCTAGTTTTTTTCAATCAGTTTTGTTCCTCAATACTTACCATAACAGTGCTGACCTTCCAGATTCCACCAATTTTGGGATGAGTTACTTCACTGATATTATGATTTATCTACATTTTGCTCGTTGTTCTGTCTTATTTCACAGTTTTCCTTGATTTGTCATATGGACTTAGTCTCCTCACCTGATTCTCTCATATCAGGCTCATAGTTCCTGACTTACTCATTGAGCTCCTATTGCTATTCACTGTGTTACTCATATGATTAGTGATCTCTGTTTTTCTTCACATTCCTCTGTTTATCCCTTTATATTATATAAACTTGCCTCATAGGTACTCCTGCTCCCTAGCTGAGATCTACTTGGCAATATACCTAGTCCCATCTCATTGTGTCTTCACTCTACACCTGAGTGAGCACTCTGCTCTCATCCTCATCTCTCTGCTAGCCATCTGCTAGGCAGAACTCTTGACCCTGAACTATTGCTGACTGTCATATCCTGTGCAACCCCTAACTCCGGATCCAACTCCAGCCCCATTTTCCTCAAACTCTGGTGTGTTCTCGATGAGCGCGCACCCTAGACCCTCCAGACCTTGTACTTAGTAATTCCTCCTTACATTCCATTTCTCGCTTACCTTGTACACTGCCCATTTCCTCCATAGCCCCTCTGATCCTGTACTCCACTTAGGAGCACAGCTCCATTGTAACTACTCTGCCTCTGGCTCTGAGTTACCGGTCCTCGTACCAGTGCTCCCCCTCTGTATATAAGACTCCGTATCATGTTGTAGATACCTCAGTTCGAATATCGACTAAGATACTCCCCGTCTTCTCTGACCCTCCGCTTGAGCCTTGATGGCTCTCCTCTGACCCCTCCGCTGACCTCTGTTGCTTGCAACAAAGGTCCCCTTTGATCCTTTGCCTGACCCTCCATAAATTCAGGGCTACCGGACTTGTAACAGAGGCACACCACATACGGTGAAGCCAAAGCCCTGTGTGAACTCCGGAGTTCCGGAGTTACCCCTTGGAGTTTCATTCTTAACACTGACTATCTGTTAGGCAAACTCTTGACCCTGCTAGTAGTAGGCTATGTCCCTTATTCTTGTCCTCTGTCCTTAGCTAAGTCAACATTTGACCCTTTGGGATTGAGCATAATAACTGATATCAAATTGGATCTGTCAGCAGCTACCAGAAGTTTGTTAGATTGATTTCTATCTATTTTAACTCCTTCTTTCATATTACTTTTTGCTGGAAAGTGTTATTCAGTGGCTATTTATATCTGCAAAGTATATTGTCTCCAGAGCAATATAGCCAACTGATCTGACTTCAGTGATTCACTTCCCAGAGCATTTATATACTTCACATTTCAAAGATAAGGAAAGGAATCCCTTCTGGTTTTTATCACCTCTCACACCAGTTTCTTCTAACTGTTCTGCTTCACCATACATACCATTTGAA
>JBBPMH010000176.1:0-35581 GCA_038090235.1 Pulveroboletus ravenelii | reverse complement strand
TGAACCCTCTACATCATCATTAGCTTTCTCTGCCCTGTCTCTGTCTTTCCTTCTCAATCACACAACTGCTAGTTCATAAGAACTACCTGCCTATCTATTATTACCCCATGCAATTCCCATCAGAGACACTCAGAATGCTTCTAAGTTTGAGAGAAAGAATCTGTTTTCTTATAAATTTTTCTAGAGAATATTGAAGAGCTCAGGAAATCTGCTGGTCTCACTGATAACCAACAATCTGTGCTACCATTTGATATATCAACTATGAGAAGTCTGAAGGCTAGAAGCTTCCTGAAAAAGCAACTGCCAACCCTTCTTCTTGAGATGCTTTTATGATTGCAGTCAAAAAGATATACTCTGGTTGTGAAAAATCTAATTACTATTGCCATGCTGATATCCAGTATTTAGTCTAGAAATATAGAGTTAAGACCATAAAAACTATTAAAGATCTCAGAGACTATTAGTGGAAGGTTCTGAAGGTCACCTAAACTTTAGTCACTAGCTAGAGATTATCTGAGCTAGACCAGGATACTCTTTTCCTTGCCAAGTTGCTAGCCAACATAAAGGGACCCATCTAGAATATATGACAATTGATAAGAAAGCCAGAATACTGATGAAGTAGGTGAGTCAGTGAGCAAATGACAAAAACAGAGCAGTAAGCAATATGAGAACTACAAGCTTGGTATGAGAGAATTAAGCAAAGAGAAGTAACTGAAAGATAAAGCAAAGATAAAAGGAAAAGAGATATTGCAAATGAATCATAACATTACTTCCAGACTAGGGAGCAAATCATCAATAAGCACCTTTTAGAAATCTCCATAGAAGGCCCCAGGAGAACCTGTGATATCTCCCTAGCCTACCAAGTCAATAATGTCATCATTATTGACCATTTTAGGGAAGAGAGAACTCTGGGAATGAGATGATGGAACCAGTGAGAGCAACAGTAAGCAGGATAGTAGAGACAGATATAGCCAATATGGCAGCAGACATAGCAAGTCTTATCATATTTGCAGTATAAAGGTGATAGAAAGTAACAGTGTTCTTTCCAGTATGATGTTTCAGTTGCATGGACCATATGGAGTTTTTTCTCATCAAAAAAGGGAAAAGAATATAAAGAAAGTAATTGGCTGAGAATGATGAGGGGCAATTTTCTTGGCCAGTGAGTAATTGGTCCAAGTCCTGTAGATAGGCTCTGAAGTTGAGTTGATATGTGAGAGTTGCCAAGTTGGCATGAAGTTAGTTCTAGATAAAGATAAAGATGGATATATATATACATTTCTAGGCCATTGTAGGTGTAGAGAGGTTAGACAACATTATTAAGGTAGATAAGTTGAAGAAATGCTCTGACAAGTATAGCTAGGAAAGATTCTTCTTCAAGGTCATAATTGAGGGGCCACATTAGGTGAAAATTAGAGAGATGGATAACAAGAAAAGCTATATATTGAGTATTATGTAGAGTAATATGAAACTACAGTACAATTAGTAGAGGAATAAAATGAATGTAGTGAGTAGTATATCTCAGTGAGTGTAAATAACACACTGAGATAGGTGTAATTCTGATAAGTGGAAAATAATAGTATGCTTATATAAGCTTGTCAATAGCTATACTACTATATAACATCAACACACCAGAGGCACCCTGATAGAGGTGATAACCATAGAAGAGGATATCAGGAAAGTTAACTTCTTTGACAGTCTGCAATAACCATTGGAAAGTGAATTTATTTTCTTTGCTAAGTTCTACTACTCTCTTTTTCAGCTTGGAATATAGGATTTTGAAGTGCCCAGGAAAAACAGAATTATTCATCAAGCTCTCTCTGCTATTCACTGTCCTACTCATGCACTTACTGATCTCTGTATGTTCCCTATTTTCTCTTATCTTTGTTTGTTTGTATTTCTACTGTATATAAACCTATCTCATAGATATCATGTTTCTCCAGCTTAGACCTACTTGGCAATATATCTCGTTTCATCTCCTTGTGTCTTCACTCTATACCTTAAGTGAGTGCTTGCTCAGAACCTCATCCATTTGTCTCCTGCTGACTGTTCATTGGGCAAATCTTTTGTCTTTTCATCAGCCATCTGCTAGACAAACCCTTGGCCCTGCAAATAGCAGGCTATGTCCCTCATCCCTGTCTCACTGTAGCCATTTGCTAAGAGCTCCCCTCAGCCTCTGTCCTTAGCCAAGTCCATGTTTGACCCTTCAGAATTGAGCATAACAAAAGGTCTAAGCTATATGGTTGTGACTAGCACTGTCTAAGTCACCAACATTTCCTCACATCAATAACAGCTACCTCATCCATTGCTATGACATTATGACAGTCCCAACCTCAGCTGTCATGTCCACTTTCATTGTTCCTGGATAACATCTTTGGAATCCCTCAAGAAACCAGAGAAACTGACTCTGAACCAGAACTTCCTCATACCAGTGAAAAAGACTGCTTGTCCTCTCCTGACATCCCCATCTTTTCAGTTGCCAAGTAACAGGAAGATTTTGACCTCACCCATCACCTCTCTTCAGGACTTTTCATCCCTAGAGAGCCAACTCCACCATTTCCCACTCCAACCTCTAGTCATTCTATTTACTCTTATCTCCAGGATCAGGAACAGGCACAAGCTCATCACAAGTGGCATGCTAATTGAGGATGTCCACCACCTTGCTCCCCAACCCCATCACCATTCCCACCCCTGAATCCTTCTCTCTCTCCATTATCACCTTCATCTCTAACCATATCCAGCTAAAAGCCCACTGAGCTTCATCTGGCTAAACCTGATGACTTTGACAGGACATATTCCCTGGATAAATTCAGTCAACTTCTATCTCTTCATCAACAAGGAAGTCTATAAGGATGATGACAAGAAGATTGCCTTCACCCTCTTGTACATGACCAAAGGATCAGCCACTACCTAGGCTAACACCTATCATCTAAAGGTACTAGCAATAAGCAAGTGGGATACTTGGAAAGAATTTCTTGCTGAATTCAAGAAAACCTTTGAGTATGAGGACACCCAGGTGCAGGCAATCCAATGGTTCTAGCACACTTGCATTAAGAAGACTGCCAACCTAAATGCTTATATCACTGAATTCAAAAACCATGTTTCTATTAGTGGAATCACTGAGGAAAATGTCCTCATCACCTTCTTCACAGCAGGAATCCCTGAAATCCTCTGCCAATGAATCTTCTCCATGGACCAAGTTCCTGACAAGATCAAAAGGTGGTACAAGAAAGCTGTCCACTTTGTCACCCACTGGGAACAAGCCAACACCTTTACCTTGGGAGCTCATCACCACCAGGCCTATTTCACTCCCATGAAAACCACTTCTTCATCTAAAGACCCAGATGTCATGGATGTGGATGTTGTTCACATCAGCAAATTGACTCCAGCCAAGTGGAAACATTGCATGGACAAGAAGCTCTGCTTCTACTGTTGTTAACCCAGACACATGTCCAATAACTGCCCTACCTTCCCTAATAAGAAGGCCTCTCCCTCCCAACCTTGTCAGGTAAAAAAGGTAAAAACTGATGACAATCTCCCAAAGTTGTAGGAGATAGATGACAACAAGGATGAAGCACTAAAAGGGGAGGCTACCTGAAAGGTGGCCTTTGGTAGTTAGAACTCAGGTTTTTAAAAGGGGAAGTTCCCCTGATGCAAACTTCCCCAGACTCTTATGTATTTGTAGCAAAGAAATTCAAAGCTATCATACTCCCAATTTCTCTTGCCATAAACTCGAATGTCATCAACACTTGTATCCTCCTTGACTCTAGAGCAAGCTGCTCCTGCATCAACTGGGACTTTGCCAAGAAACATCATTTCTCTATAACTCAACTCCCAGAACCCATTTCTGTGTGAAATGCAGACAACTCTTATAACAAACATGGAAGTATCAAATACTCAATCTCTCCTGAGTTTGAGCTAGCTGAACTCCAATACTCTGAGGAATTCTTCATGATACATCTCAGGGATGACTCTATCTTGCTAGGAATGACCTGGCTTAAAAAGGCAAACCCCATAATTGACTGGGCAACATTCACCCTCCACCTCCCTGTTTCTAAGTCTCTCATTGCATTCTGAGGACTCACCCAAGGTCATGACCTGAACCCAGAGGAGACCAAATGGCTCATGAAACATGTAAACCAGAGGAAAAATCACCCCAATGTTCCTCACATCTGTCATATTGACACTGATGGAAAATATGATAAGGCCCTTTATGACTACCTTGATTACAGATTTGAAAGTTGTTTTCCCACCTATTCACAATAAATGGCTTGGAGTGAAGAATAGATGGTGAAGAGGCTTACCACATCCACTGATCTAGCCATCCAAGCCCTCCCAGAGAAAGCTGCCACTGTTCTCCTCCAAGAATTCACTGATTTCACTTCTGTCTTCTCAAAAGAATTAGCTGATCACCTACTCCCATCTTGTCCCTATGACCATCCCATTGAACTTGATAAATCCTTCAAACCAAAGTTGGCAAAGCTCTACCCCCTCACTGAATAAGAAAAAAAGGCAACAGAGGATTTCCTTGAAGAAAATCTGCATGCTGGAAAGATTTGCCCCTCCAAATCTCCCCAGTCATTATCCTTCTTCATCAAGAAAAAGGATGGGAAACTCCATCCTTGCCAGGACTACCAATACTTGAATAAACATACTATTTGCAACACTTACCCCTTGCTGCTCATCTCTAATCTGGTAGATCATTTGCAAGGTGCCAAGGTTTTCACCAAGTTTGACATCTGGTAGGGGTATAACAATGTTCGTATCAAAGAATCTGACTACTGGAAGGTGGCATTCCTCACATACAAGGGACTATTTGAACCAACTGTCATGTTCTTCAGGTTAACCAACTTCCCAGCCACTTTCCAGTGCTTCATGAATGATTCATTCCATGACCTCATCACTGAGGGATGGCTAGTTATCTATATGGATGATCTGCTCATCTTCTCCCCTGACAAGAAGACCTATGTAGAACACACTTTCCATGTCCTTCAGTGTATGAGAGAACTTGATCTCCATCTCAAACTGGAAAAGTGTGAGTTCACTACCAACCAGGTTGAATACCTTGAGATGGTAGTCAAACCTAGTGAGCTCACTATGGATCCTGTCAAACTCTCTAGTATCACTGACTAGCCTACCCCAACTCATGTCAAGGATGTTCATTCTTTTCTTGGCTTTGCCAATTTCTACCAGCATTTTATCCAGACTATTCTACTGTTGCCCAACCTCTTCTTCATCTGATCAAGAAGGATCACCCATGAGACTGGTTGTCCAACTGTGAGTCAGCCTTCCTGGCACTCAAACATGCTTTTCTTGTAGCCCCCATTCTCAAACTTCCTAATCAGACCAAATCATTTGCCATCACTATGGATGTCTCCAAATAGGTCACCAGTGAGATCCTGTTACAACCAAATGATAACAGGGATCTCAAACCTTGCACATATCTCTCCCATTCCCTTTCATCCACCAAGTGAAATTATGACATCTATGACTAGGAACTCTTCACTATAATTTATGCCCTCAAGGCTTGGCAATATCACCTTCATGGCTCCACCTTCCCTGTCAATGTTCTCACCAATCACAAGAACTTGACCTACTTCTGGGAACCTCATAAACTTAACTGTCACCAGGCCTGCTGGTTGCTCGATCTCAGTGATTTCAATCTCATGTTCACCCATGTCCTCAGGTTCTCCCTCACAGCTCCTAACATCCTCTCCCATCACCCTGCCATCACTGCCACTGTGAAAGAAAAGCTGAAAAATGAATTTGCAGTGGTGGGCATGAATGATGCCTTCTCTTCCATTCCTCCTCTTGTCGGGGGCATTCTTACACAAGCAAATAACTCTGATCCATCAACATTGACTGCCCTTCCTCCTGTTATGACATTTGCTGAAGGAAGAGGGTCGGGGGCAAGAGTGGTATCGGGGGCAGCATCAGAGGCAGCATCAGGATCAGGGGCAGAGGCAGGGTCAAGGTCTGGGGTGGGGGAAGTGTCAGGAACCACATCAGGGGCCATGTTGGGAGCACCATCAGGATCAGAATCAGGGTTGGGATTGGGGTCTGGGGTCAGGCTAGGGGTCAAGTCAGAATCAAGGTCAAGGTCTAGTCTTGCTGCAGAAACTGTAATTAGTGATGATGATGATGAAGTGATCCATTCCCATCCTGCTGACCCAATTACTCCCCCTCTGAAAGACCAACTGTTACACAGGCAGTATATATTGGCCAATGGAATCCAGAGGCTTACCATTACACCAGACAGCACTTCATTCCTTACTTCCCTTGAAAGCATTCTCAGAAAAGAGAAGATGGTACAGAGAGAACCTCAAACCTGCTCCAATCAACTTCAGATGCCTGAGCTGTATAGCTCTCAGCCAATCGTCCCCCCTGTGGTTCAGAAAAAATGACCTGCCCCCATTCTCTCACAGTTGGAATCAGAAGACTTGACTGAATACAAGGTAAAGCACATTTATAGAGAAGCCCTGGGAGCAGGAGGAGAACATCTTCATGATGATTCCATGGTCACAACCTCGCCACTCACCTTGTTGTTCCTGTCCATTGATAAAGAGATAAAGGACACAGAGGTAGATGCTGACACTGATGTGGATACTGATGCCAACATGAATGATACCACCAGTTATGATTCTCTTGATAACTTTATTGTCCCTTTTACCCCAGACCTGATCCAAACCACTCTTGAGAAAAAGATCTGTGACAGCATCTGATGAGCCCTTAAATGTCTTACCACGAGAGAGAAGAGCAGGGAACAGATAGATGTGTTCATCGCCATCCTGGAAGAGAATCCCAGAGACTTGATGGTCATCTTGAGGACCAGCAGTGATAAAAGTCTTCTCTGGACTGTTCCCCCCCTTCTTGGCATTGATGGCATATCTGTCATGATCTGCCCTTTCTGAGTTCTCTTAGCAGAGCAATTCCAGCATTGCCTTGATGCTGGCATCCACTGCCACAAGTATTCCTCGAACACTGACATTCCTAACAACATCCAGAATCTTTTCATGAAAGTCAGGCACACAGCTATGGACAATTTTCAAAGGTATCTGGTCCTTTTCTCCTCTCTCACTTCACATTCCTCCTCTGACCTCTTTCTCCTTTCTGCAGCCTCTTGGTCACCCCACTCAGTCAAAGGTTTAAGCAAATCTATATCAATGAATTCCATGACTCCATGTTAGGCCATCTAGACTACTGTTCCAGGTGAAAAGTGCTCACTGGTCAGTGTGTGCAGATGAACATTCAAATCATTCTCCTTTCCACCATAGTTCCATCCCATATGGTCCAATCTCTGCTCAAACCATTCCGAATATGCAGAGCAGACCTCCTCACCATCAGGGGACCTACTGACCAGCTGTTACGCTTGATCCCGAAAGGTCAAGTGTGGACTTGGCTTTAAGGGTCGGGGACGAGAGGAACTGTCAGCAAGCAGCTACCGTGATATGAGGACGAGAAACGTAGCCTGCAACCAGCAGGGTCAAGGGTTCGTCTGGCAACTAGCTGACGAAGGTTCAAAGTCGAGGATCTTGCCTAGCAACTCGCTAGCAAGAAGACGAGGGTAAAGACTGAGCGCTCAGTCAAGTGTTGAGTGAAGACACGTAGAAGGGAGAACAATGTAGATTGCCGAGTAGATCTAAGCTGGGGAAACAGCGTATCTACGAGGCGGGTTTATATACATGGTGCATGGTGTAAACAAAGGGGGACAAATGTGGGACAACAGAGAGTAAACAAAACTTATGAATCAGATGAGTCAGAGGACGAATGGCGAAAGAGGAGCGATGAGTAAAAAGATACATGAGGCCGATAAGAGGATCGGATGAGGGGATCTAAGGTCAGGGACTAAGCGGCAATGACAAAGAAGAATGTCATGGAATATAAAGAAATAGGAAAGAACAATGAGAAGGTGTGGCAAGGTCGTAGGGGAATACCTGTAGCAGTGTTGGCGTAATCTGTCGATAGGTTATGCTGGGCAGCGATAAAGGCCGGGTAGGCAGATGTCAAGGTAGTCATAGACAAGTGTTGAAACGGACAGGTGTCGGGGTAGACATTGACAAGCGTTAGGTAGGCATAGATTGGGGGACCAAGGGTGGTCATTGTGGTAGTGGATGATCCAGTGGTGTTAAGGTGGCGGTTCCAGTGGTGAACCAGAGGGGACATGAGGAAAAAGGTGGTGGATGGTCCAGTGGTGTTAGGGTGGCGGTTCCAGTGGTGAACCAGAGGGGACATAAGGAAAAAGAATAGGGGTCCCGTGTTCGTACGATCAAATCGTAACACCAGCCAGAGATCGGGCTACACTACATTCAGGCCTTGCCGACCATGCATGAACAGCCCATTCACAGTGTCATCCACTGTCTCTATCACCTCCTCCAACCTGATGAGTGAATGCTCGTCTTTTTCAACACCAAATGCCAGGCCACTGAATTCACCACCAATTCTGGTTGCACTATCTATCATAGTGATTTTTTTGGCTCAGATGTAAACAAAGAGTATAACCTCAGCCACTGGGACCAAGGTGAGACCAAGGCAATAGCCTGCACCACCACCTTTATTCAGGGAGTAGACAGGCAGAACATCCAATTTGTTGTTCTCATTGATCCTGAATACAGTCTTATTGTCTCTTCCCAAATGATCAGTTGTGCAGGAAGGGACAGTCAGCCCTCTCACACCTTTATCCTCAACACTACCACCAGCACTATCATGCCTGGAGGAGGTGGCAATCTCCATATCAATGCTAATGTCACTGTCTGACAGGTGATGGAGACTGGGCTCTGCAGAGTCAAGGTGCTAGGCAAGATCATGGATGGGCCTGGGATGATGTATAGTTGCAAGGAATGCCTGACTTGCATCCCATGTGACATTTGTTCACCTGACTCCCCCATCTATCTCCAGGTACTACAGGCTAGCAAAATTGTGTCCAGAGAGATCTCCAAGTTAGTGAGCAGCACCAATGCTGACCCCCATTCCTGACTGACTGACAGTGGCTCTATGGCACTTTCTTCGCTCAATCAAGTTCACTCAGAAAATGTTCCCTTTGTTGATCTCTCATCAAAGAGACCTCTTTCTGTAGGGTGGGGAAAAGCCTCCCTTCCTCATGCTTGTTTTCCTTCCAAGCCTTCAGCTGACTCAGGGAGTAGTTCCAGGTGCTTAGCAACACTGGACACAAACAAGAAGGTGACTATTTCTACTGTTTCCATATATCAGCTCAAGCTGACCCAATCTTTTCCCAACCTGAAAAAGAAGGATAATGTTAAGAATGGAACTTTGAGGGTAACTCCAGAACTTCGGAGTTCGAACAGGGCTTCAGCTTCACTATATGTAGTGCACCTCTGTCACAAGTCCGGTTGCCCTGAATTTATGGAGGGTTGGGCAAAGGATCAAAGGGGACCTTATTGTAAATAACAGAGGTCAGCGAAGGGGTCAGAGGAGAGCCATCAAGGCTCAAGCGGAGGGTCAGAGAAGACGGGGAGTGTCTTAGTCGATATTCGAACTAATGTATCTACAACATGATACGGAGTCTTATATATAGAGGGGGAGCACTGGTACGAGGACCGGTAACTCGGAGCCAGAGGCAGAGTAGTTACAATGGAGCTGTGCTCCTAAGCAGAGCACAGGATTGGAGGGGCTATGAAGGAAACAGGCAGTGTACAAGGTAAGCAAGAAATGGAACATAAGGAGGAATTACTAAGTACAAGGTCCGGAGGGTCTAGGGTGTGCACTCGTCAAGAATGCACCAGAGTTTGAGGAAATGGGGCCAGAGTTGGATCCGAAATTAGGGGTTGTACGGGATATGAAAGATAACCTGTTTGTGCTCATGCCCATGCCTATGCCCAATAGCAACAATCTTTATGGACAGCCACACATCAATGCGCAGCTAGAGAGGGCTCTTACCACAATTGAAGGCTTGCACAACAAGTGCCTATGAGCATCACTGCTAATCTGGACCTCTTCAGCACTGAACAAGATGCCCTTCATCAATCAGAGGAGATCTACCTCTGTGGAAGCATTCAGACTGAGCATGCAGCCTCAAGGTGTGTCAGCCACCAGGGCGGTGTGAGTGCAGATTGCCATCTGATCCAGGTTGGCATGCACTGACAAGCTGAACAAATATGTTCCCATCTTATATGGCTGATGCAGTGTTCATCTGGTCCTATGCTGCAAGCTCAAGGTTGATCACTTCCCCCATCTCTGTCACAACAACTTTTCTATGCAGGCCTATAATGCCTTCCATGTGTCATATCCCGTGCAACTCCGGCCTCCGTATCCAACTCCGGCCCCGTTTCCTCGAACTCCGGTGCATTCCCGATGAGCGCGCACCCTAGACTCTCTGGACCCTGTAGGTAGTAATCCCGCCTTACTGTACTTACGTTCCATTCTCCGTTACCCGTGTACACCGCCCGTCTCCCTTCATAGCCCTTCCGACCCTGGAGCACAGCTCCGTTGTACTTACTACTCTGCCTCCGGCTCCGAGTTCTCGGTTCCCATACCGGTGCTCCCCCTCCGTATATAAGACTCCGTACTCTGTTGTAGATACCTCAGTTCGAATATCGACTAAGATAACTCCAGTCTTCTCTGACCCTCCACTTGAGCCTTGACGGCTCTCCTCTGACCCCTCCGCTGACCTCTGTTGCTTGCAACAAGGTCCCCTTTGACCCTTCGCCCGACCCTCCGTAAATTCAGGACACCCGGACTTGTGACAGGGCGCACCACATACGGTGAAGCCAAAGTCCTGTCCGAACTCCGGAGTTCCGGAGTTACCCCCGGAGTCCGTTCTTAACATGATGCCTCTAATGTCTCCTGTGGTGATATTGCTATGTGCAACTCCTCCAACACTTCTGAAGCATTAAAATAAAGCTTCTTAGCACTCTCCTTAATTGTGACTTACCTTGTCCTTCCAATTCCAAGCATTGTAAGGCTTTGTCCATCACATGGGGACCATTTTCTAATCCTGAAATCTCTTCAGAACTTGTTATCAGGGATTGACTCTTGCAAACTGCAAGAGAAGCCAAAAGAGAATGAATTCCAAGCATGAGGACTACCTATGACAAGAGGGGGTTTATATACCCATATACTACCCTATACCCTGATAAAGTGACTATTTGAAGTAGACAGAAATTAGATAGTGAACTGGTGAAGTGGTGAAAAAACTAAGGAAATGAGATAGTGTGTAAAATGAAGAAAGTGAGTTGGTGAAAGAGAAGAGGGAAGTAAAAATAGTATCCTGACACTTGTGATCACATTTGATAACATCTACACAACTTAAAATCTTCAAATTAGTCAAGTAATCAGAGAAAAGAACTGACAGATTTCTGTATATTGCAAAGTTCTCTCTTTTCTGGTGATTTTTCCAGTTGCTGGTGTTGTGAAGCATGGTGAATCACCTTTGGAAGTCTAGGGTTCTGAGCCAGAAACTGTCATGAAAAGTTCAAAAAATGATTTTGCATTTCTTTGCATCTTTCCTACCTGTTGTCATGACTGTGACAACTCCACTATACTCCACACATGCTCCGCTTACTCCGCTTCGTACTTAGACAACTTTTTTCTTCATTTTGATCTCTTGTACTATAGCTCCGACTCCACTCCGACTTTGGTGCCAGTTGTTCCTAGACCGGTACCCGGTTCCATTCTCTGTCTCTACATTCTCCGTGTACGCCACATTCTCGCTTAGCCCTCCATACTTCGCTTAGTTACTCCTCCACATGGTACCATTCCTGTACCATGCACTCGTACATACTGTACCGCCTCCGATCTCCTGTATATAAGTCTGATCCACTGAGGACTTACTCCTCAGTTCGAATATTAAGTCGTTCAGTCTTTTCCTCTTCTCTGCTATCTCCTCTTCTCTGTCCTCTCTCCCGTCTAACGGATTCCATCTCTGTCTCTTTGACCCCCCTCTGCCCAACCTCTGAAATACAAGGCCCTGGGATCACCAGGGCGCAGTGCTCCACCTGAGTCGCTGAAGCCGAAGGCCTCACAACTCCGACCTCCACTCAGTACCCCCTTCATGCTCTCCTGTCGGAGTTAGCAGCAGAGCGAAGCAGACCTTGACACCTGTTTATATTTCTCTTTCATAGAACTCTTAGAGCTCAAGTTGATCAAACTTGGCAATGGCATTGATTCCAATGATTGATCTTGTTCAGAGAACTGTCCCATCTAAACAGGAAAATCTGTGTTTAGCAGCTATGGATAACAAATAAATGAAATAAAACTGACTTTTTCTATGAGAGATATGGACTCTGTGGAATCAACCAGTTTAAGCTTGTTTGGAAGCCATGGTCTTTTAGCCAGGAAGGCCTTGTACTTTGGGACCTGATTATTGGATGTGAAATCCATAATTGAACCAAAAAAAAAAAAGCAAGATAAAGATGAAGGTGGTGAAGACCAATCAAGATAGAGGAAAATAATAATGATATAGTATAAAGTTTGGCAATTACTATATTTGGTAACTTAAGAGTATATATGGTATGGGAGCTATTCATATTCAGCTTATCAGTGGTGAGTGACTGAGGGGTAATGTTGCACGCTTACTGTTTTCTTTCTTATTTTCTTGCCCTATCTCCCTTCATAGCCTATATGTTGTCTTTCCTACGATACCACTTATTCCATCTCCTATGATACCACTTGTGCCTGTCACCTATATGAGCCACCCACTATATAGTCTGTTTCCCCTATGATACTGCTTTCCTACTTTCATGCTGGTTGATTCTATAAGTAGAGTTGTCAGCACCATTCTACATCCTGTAAGCCTTATGGTTGATTCTATAGCATTGCTTTGGCATGTTCTTGTGTGTGCAACAGTAAGTCTCATTTTGTATGGAGTATATGAGATGTTAGATCTATATGACTAGCCTAAGTCACACATATTGGGTCATATGGCCATACCCAGGTCACAACCAGTTTTCACTGGGAGGCCTGAGTACTGGTACTGATGTCATCAATGCACACCAGATGTACATCACACAACCCCAGTCCAACGTGACCAAGACCCTTGTGAACCGATTAGGTAGTGTCTCTATTTCCTATACAACACACAGATGGATAAATGATGAAAACATGTACGCGTGAACATCAAGTATTGCAATGCATCAAATGTTCATAACATGAGACAGAAAAACACACCGAGTGAAGAGAAAGAAAAAAAAAAAAAAATAGGGCAACGGATTTCATTTCACGATCGTAACAACGCCCTCCTTGCCTCCTCGGACGTTTTCCTCAAATCCGTCGACGATAATCTCGTATTCCCGAGAGACGCTGATGACATCTTGGACCCCAATGTCTTGGAGGCATTGCTCCCAGGTTTTATCCCCGCAGCTACCGCGGCCGAATTCTTGGCCGCGACAACCCTCAATAAATTCCCCGTACTCGGTCGTTTCGATTTGAGCATCGCACTACTAGGAAGCACCGGTCGTTCGCGTTCCTCTCGTCGAAGGAAAGGACTCGGCAGATTTTCCTCGTCTGAAAGGTCGTACACGGCGGGGCCAACGGGGGTCGACTGGTTGTCCGACGTTTTGATAGCGTCTTCCCCTCCTGATTTTGCCTTGGTCGACTTGGATGCGCGTGTACGAGAGGAAGCCAGTCCAGTAGGGTCCGAGGCAGAGGCAGAAATCGTGCTTGACCTGCGCACGGATAGTCTTTGTGCCGAACCCCGGATGGATGGCTTGCGGAGCCGCGTAGGAACCACAGAAGGCCCCGATCCCGGGGTCGTCTCGCTCGTCGCCTCGCCCGTCGACCCAGAAGAATGACTTGATGCGTCTGAGAGCGGCCGTTCTCGGATCGTGGGCGAAGGAGGCATCGCTTCTTCTCCCGACTCGTTATCATCGCCCTCTGTCTCTGATTCGAAGTCGAATATTTTTGCAAAGTCAAGTCCGACTTTGGGTGAATTCACGAAGAGGTTCGCAAGTTCGGCGGGCGTAGGTGTCGCGAGTGGTTGACCGGTCTGCGTCAGGATGACACCTTTCATGGCAGAGGCCATGCAGTCTCGCGCAGGCCTCGTGGCGTTACGACTGACGGGCGTCGTGATGTTCGAATTGCTATCCACGGCACGTTTCTTGCGCGTGGGACCGTGTTCTGTCATCTGGGCGAGCGGCGCGAGTAGATTCTTGACCTCCTCTAGCGGCGTTTTCTCCTTCCGCCCCTTGTTTTCCTGAGAAGACAACATTGCCAACTTTGCCTCCAAATCTTTCTGTATTTCACCTAGCCTGCTCTGCTCCAGCTCCAGATCGGCCTCCTTCGCAGCTATCCATTGCATCTTCTCCCCAATCATTGCCTCCGCCTCTGCTTTGATCTTCTCCTCGCGAGCGCGCCATGCATCAAACACCTCTTGCTCCCGTTGCCGCACCGCGGCCAAAATTTCCTCTTCGCGTCTCGCCATCGCAGCGGCAACCTCTTCCTCGCGCTTCGTCACGGCAACACGCAATTCCTCTTCGCGCCTGCCTACTGCCTCCCGTATCCGCGCGTCGAGCTGAGACTGCGCTTTTGAGACCAGGTTATGCAAACGGAGAATCTCTGCATCTTTCTCCACTACCAAGGCAGTGAACTGCGCTTCTCGGTCGGCCAGCGCGGTTTCCCGTGCAGAAATTTCCCGTTCCTTTGCAATGATGGCGGACTTGTGCGCTTTCACCGTCGAGAGCCTGTAGGTGTCCAGTGGTGTTAGCATGTAACACAAGGGGAAGCGAGCGCGACGGACATTTTTTCCGCCTCAACGACTTTGGTGATAAGCGTTAACCGCTCATGCTGGAGAAGCTGTACGGCCGAAGGCCTTATTGCCGGCTATCATAAATCGCGTAACATCAGTCAGCGGAGGCGAACCAAAACGTGGTGAAAGGTGATTCGACTCACGTTCAGATTCAGCATGGCTTTAATAATGCTTGAGAGCGTCTGGCTGTAGCCCTTCGGCAAGGGCGGTATGCGTCCGTTTCTAATACGTTGCTCAAACAAGCCGAGAGGACGCATCTGATGAATAAACGCACCTTATGAATATGCTCAGCTCCGCGTGAGTTTTCGCCTCGTGGAATGGAGGCTTGAGAGCGCAGAGCTCGTATATGAGGCACCCGAGGGACCAGATATCCGATTTTGAGTCGTAAGATTTTTCTTGCATCAGTTCCGGGGACATATAATATGGGGTCTAATGTCGTCGGGTCTGCGTTGAGGTCATACAAGAGTGCACGAGATCATTGCACGTACACCAACATAAGTGCTGGCAAAGCTTGCCTGTGGGAGTGCTTTTGACAAACCGAAGTCACCCAGTTTGACGGAGTTGTTCTCATCGAGGAACACTGGGGATGGAAGGCATGAGCGAGGTGGCACGACCTGAGGAGACACATACCATTATCCGGTTTCAGGTCGCGGTGCAAAATTTGCGGGCGTCGTTCCTTACCGTCTAATTCGGGGCCATGGTTTGGTGGATGATGACAATGTTGCAAGGCGAGTAATATCTGCATGAAATAGTTCCAAATGGTGTCCTCAGGAACCATCCTATTATGTTTTTGTGCTTGTTTAATGATGCTGGAGAGGTCGCCACCACCACAGTATTCCATGAGGATGTAGAGGATGCCGGCGTCTCTGTCGACGTATCTGTCATGATATCGTACGATGTGTTCGTGGTCTAGGTCTTTGAGGATATTTCTACGGGGTGAACAGGTAAGGCGCAAGGATGGAATGCAGTAGGTAAACATACACTTCGGCAACAATCTGCTTCCGGTCACGGTCGGTCATGCGCTCAAAGTTGAGCTCTTTTCTGGCAAATATCTACAGTGGACATCTGGTGAGAGGAGGCGAAAAGGCCAGTGGCAAGAGGGTTGGACTAACCAGGCCATCCGACTTTCGTCGTACTTTTCGAATGATGCCGAACGAGCCATTGCCGATGATGTCGAGTGGTTCATACTGCTCGAGGAACGTGGACATGATAGGTATCGTGAGGAGGCGCGCTGCCGGCGCTGCAGTGACGAGTGCAAGGAGCTAGACAGGATGGAAATCCGCGACTGGCCCTCTCTCGAACATGTCACGCGTGCTGGGGGCCGTCAGTCACGTGATCGAGATGGGACCATCTCTTCAAAGTACCACGGATAACTGACATTGTTCACCCCCGGACGGTCGACATAGTTTGCAGGGGCAGAGGCGATTCGAATCGATGACTCGCTTTCGTGTATTTCTCGGTGCTCCTTCCCCCGCGGACGTCGACGCGGATCCCAACAGCTACGTCTGGCAAACCATCCAAGAACCCTCAAGCGCACCGCATTCGCAGTCCTTCCTCTACCCACCCGCGACGCTCGACGCAGCTAGCCGCCGTATATCCCTTCTCTACCAGAACGTCATTTTTGACTCCGTCTCGGAACAAGAACCAGATCAGGACCCCGCATCTCAGCAAGACGAGGATGACACCAACCGTCCTGGTACGTCCCTCTCACCGGTCTCCGAGGACCCGCAAATAGAACCGTGATACCTAGATGGGACGACGTTCGTCACTTGGCCCCCCAGTCTCCCTGCAGACATGACCGGAGCCCCCTCCTTCCTCCGACCCTCCGGATCAATTCCTCACGGGACCTACGAGAGGACCTACGAGACTCAGGAAACGGGTTCTTCCATCGAGTATTCCGACGCGTCTTCCATCGCTCGCTTTCCAAACTTCCAATTCAGCTTGCACAAAGTCACCCCGCTGTCCTCTCTCTGCACTGCCGCCAAATCAGGCAGGGGATCTCGCAAAGTCAATGTGCTTCTCGCTGCATTCGAAGTCCAAGGACCTGATGCTGTCCGTGTAAGGAGGGGCCCCGACGCAGGCAATGAAGTCTCTATTTTGAAGCTAGTCCTCGGCGACGACCAGGGTTCAGTATGTAAATTGACAGCTTGGAGGGATACCGCAGATGCCTGGGGTGGTTTTGGACCCTCTCCAGGGCTAAAACGAGGCGACATCCTGTACTTTGAGAGCACGTCATCTTTTCCACGTGTTTTCTCTCCAAAGCACATGTTCTCATGCGTGTTTGTTTGATCATTGCAGACCTCATGGCCACCTGGGAAGCGGGTGGCATCATCACATTGACTGCGTCGCCCCACAACAGGCCTAGCACCGAGATCTGTTATCGAACGATGCCTTATACGTACGAAGACAACAAACTTCGGCCTGACCTACGCCTGGGCCAAAGCGATGTTGCAGTGAGCCAAGTCGCAGCTCTCGTCCGGTGGTTCGAAAACGTCGCTGGCCTTCCAGGTGCCTAGCAGCGAACTGTCTCCACCGGTGGGCGACCGCACCGGATGCCAAATCTCCAAGTTGGATCGCTTGCCGCACAGCCCCATGCATTAATGCTGTACATGAAACAAAAGCGCCGGCCGCGCTGCTTCGGAAATTGCAGCAGGACCACTACCACGCCCTTTTCGAGCCATTCTAGACTCTTCATAATTAGGAGATATTTGCATAACGGTCCCTGTTCCTCCTTGAGGCCCGCACTCGTAGTTTTCCGGATGTAACGCTTTGGCAACGGTGCCACTCCTTCACTCAGTGGCACAATAAGATGCCGCTATGCCCTTGTTCCTCGTACTCCGCATCCTGCGCAACGACCACCACCGTATTACTCGCTTCACCACCTTCCAGTATAAGACCGCCCTGGGAGTGCGCCCACACGGCACACACATTACCTCTCTTAAACCACATGCCTTCGTCGCCTGCACCATTCATCACACCCTCCGACCTCGTGACACTTGAGCACGACTTAAAGACACGCATCACCTCGTCCCGGCTAGTGAAGGTCTCCCTCACCATGCGCCCTCTGATCAAGAAGAGGTCTTCCAATCCCTTCAGCCTCACTTTGAAACGCCATTCGTCAATTTTCTCCCGCTTTTCCTCGTGTTCATCTGATTCCTCCTCTTCAACCGACTGTACCCCGGCGTCGGAGAAGACGGATCCCATGTCGATGGCTGACGTGACCGTCGAGTCGTCGTCAGAGATGCCTCTGCATACCACGGTGAGTCTCTTTGACGTCGAGCGTGTGAAGCAGGTAGTTGACGTACCCTCGCCGCGTGCCCGCTTACGCTTCCGTCCACCAGCCTTCGATAGGCACGAAAATAGTGGATAGGTTTTGGCCCGAGGATGAAGCGCCGTATCCCGAGGAGAGTTGCCGTGTACCAGGATCAGGTTGTTATGCCACCGCGTTGGCACCTCCACCACATCATCGCCGTGCACCACGTTCGCTGGGGTCCATTTGTGATGCAACACTTAGGTATGTCCCTCCTTGGGGGACTTGTATTGCTAGATTTGCTGACACCGTTGTCCTCGTGCAGTGATCCGTTTCCTTCGCGAACGAGTAGCGACTGCAACTCTGGTCCATTGCGATTCCCGTTTTAAGCTACATCGGTCGTGTATACTCTTGCCATCTTCTTCCTTGCCACCGATTATAGAAATAGTTTACGAGCACTAATAAGTAGTATAGTGTACAATTAGTTTATCACCACCTGCACGCGAATGTAGTCAAGCACACCTGCATCTCCAAATCCAGACCAACCCATATCACACGCTAACCGGTCTGACCTCGTCCAACACCAACTTGGTCGCCTCGACGATGACCTCCCACTCTGCCCGATGCATCCTCGGCTCGTAGTCGTCTTTCAGGTCCTCCCCCTTGTGCACTTCGACTTCCCTCACGATGATGGGCGCGCCGCGGTCCACCTCTGCGATGACGTGATGGACCATCACCCCGAGCCTGTCCACCTCTCCTCGCTGGAAGGCCTCGAAACCGCGCTCCATTGCGTTCGCGCCGTCAAACTGGCCGGGTAGCGCGGGGTGGAGGTTGATCACTGGAATCTCGCGTCCGTCACGCAGCGCGGCGTCATCGTCCACGTCTGCACCCCCCACACTCGCGCGCGCACTCTCCCGAACTGACGCGGACAATGGCGGTGGCGATGGCACCGGCACTGGTACTGGCGATAACGATAACGACGGCAGTGATCGCAGCAGAGATGGCGATGCCGCCTGTCCATCACCACGTACCATCATCCGCAGAAATCCCTCGCTGACGATATGCATCCAACCGGCGAGGACGACGACATCCGGGCGCACCTGGGCGACCTCCTTCGCAACGGCTAGATCGTACTCGGCCCGCGTCGCACCCGGGTTGGCGCGCAGGAACGGCTGGAGTCCGAGATAGGCCGTCGGGATCGGGGGGTCGGCCGTGGCGGCGCGGGTGAGCCCGTACGCGGCCTTGCGGTTGGAGAGGACGAGGACGATCTGGGCGTGTGGGAGATGTGGGGTGTTGCAAGCGTCGATGAGCGCTTGGAGGTTCGTACCTGTGGGACAAAGCAGAGCGACGTGTGAAACAGAAAGAAAAGTGGTAGTATGCTGCGCACCTGAACCGGAGATGAGGACTGCTATTCGGCGCAGGGGCCCTTTAGCGGGGGCTGTTTCTGTGGCCATGTTGTTCAAGGGAGCGAGGTGGTGCAGCCGATACGGGAGAGCACAGTCGTCGTGGCAAGGCTGGCCATCTGACCGACCACCACTCGGAGCGGAACGGCCCGCAGCTCTCAATGGGCTGCCCGGACCTACACGAAACTCAAAAGTTAACCTCTTTGATTGCTATCGATTGCACCTGCTAACTCAGCTGATCGTACACTATCATCACTGGCTCGAGCCCGCTTTCGACCGCCTCTGCCCCGGTGCTGCATGGACGAGGATGGGTTTACTGCGACCGCGACGAGCGTACGCCACGCGATGGGCCCCATCACACTCAGCAAACCTCGCGAGGTATCCCATTCCGCAGAAATCCTAGCTCGAGAGGCGCCCAACGTTGCTGTCATCCGGAATGACCCGCGCCAGCGACGGTCTGGCGCGATCAGACGCATCAAAGATGGCCGAAGAAAAAAAAAAAAAACCAACCCTACCTTTCTCCATACGGCAAGTCCCGTTACCGACACGTTGGGATCCGGTTCTGGGCACCCCCGGTCGCAATCGCGCGCACCCTTTTCTGCTTCCATCAGCCGGTGGGGGGATAGGTGAATTTGGGTTCCGATGTGGTTATGTTCAAATTGGGGGTTAACAAGGTTTTCTTGCTCGGGCCGTCGGCGGCGCTGGGGGAAGGTAGTGTCATTGTCTTGTCCTTGTCTGCGGTATCTGTATTCCCCGGCTAATGCAAAAGGGAAGATGACACAGACACATCCCAAGTGGACGACTCGGTCAGTCGGTCCCGTGGACGAGGCCACACACTGTCAAGCAACACGGCTATAGTCAGTCAGTCAGTCAGTGCCACCAGCGGCCACCGTCCGCCTGAACGCCTCGTGCACGAAACCGCGTACTCTAAAGTCTGGAGAAATCCTCTGCGATGTCTCTCTCTCTCTCATTTTCTCTCCTTACCCGTCGTTCTCACCCATATCAGTGCACGTCATCGTCAATGACACATCCCCCTTCTTCTCACCGGATGCCACTGTCGGTTCCGTTGGGCCCTTCAACCCAACTCCCTGGCTCAGGGACGGGACAGTCCATCCAGGAGCGATCGAGGCACGTTACACGCATCGATCACTCAGCTCATATGCACACATGACATGCAACAAACCCGTACGCTTCCCCCCCCGTCCTGTTTCTCCAACCACGCCTCCATCCGCCAGCCACGTACCATAGTGCGGGGTCCTTTGGGGTGATGCGACCCAAAGAGAATTAAAATAATAACAATGCGCACGGGTGTACGACGGGGGGCGTACCGTCTTTTCCTCCCGAGCTTACTCTGAGAGACCCGGCGTGCGGTCTTCCCTGCCCGCAGAAAAGAACATGGGTTGGAAAACGGGCGAGTGGGGCCCGTTTGTCGCATGTCCGCGCGCGCCGAGACTGCGCCAGACGTTTCGCCAAGGCGTTGCTCCGTGGACGTCGGTGGCGGCCAGCAGAAACCAGCCGAAAAAGAGGATGTCTCTACCTCCGTGGCGGCCGGTAGTGAGGAACGAGGGACGAGGGGGGGACAGGCGGGCGAGGGCATTGGACCATGCCGGATAGCGTTTGGGAGCCCCCCCACCCCCAGCGTTCCTTGTCTCCGTCCGCGAATGTGACCATTCACAAGCGGGCTGGGTGTGTAGACGATGTTCCCGTTCGGGTCCGCCTTCCTGCCTGTTGATACCAACAGGATCTAACGGGGAAGCGACCGGGGAAACGTCTCGTAGACACTATGAATCACGGTCCCCCCAAAAAAAAAACAAAAAAGGAAAAGAAAAAGGAAAACGTAGCATCCAGCCCTGACCAGGTGACGCTCGTGACGCTCGGCCACGGCCAGCTAGTCGAGTCGTCACGTCGACCACCCGTCCCACCGGTGCTCCAGTCCCTCATCTATTCTTACGTTTCCATGGGGACTAAGCCACTGCACGAACCTGGCACGTCGGTCCATCCTTTCATCGCGACGTTCGTGTACTCTGGTTCTGCGCCACACATTGTACTTGTTGTACCTCTTTCTGCTTTTTTCCCCCGCCTCCTTCCCTCTCCCGCAAATGCGTGGCTAAACAAACCCGCATTTCCCATTCCAGGAGGGGGGCCAGCGACAGCTACCCACCCCATTCCTCGTCACGCGGCCGGACGTCAACCCAGCCCACCGCTCAAACGCCTCCTAGGCATATTTAAAGTTCACGTCACCCGACGAAGATATATATGTATCCATGTTCACTTGATTAGAAATATATTACTTTTTTTTATACTCGTAATTATATTTCGCTGGCTGGTTCGCCATGGGACAGTACATGAAAGAGATAAATGGATGACGAGTCCAAGTCGTCACAAATGGTATCGATTGACAACTCGCACGTACAACAATTAAGTGGGGGTGAATGAGAGGGAGTCGGAACCGGAACAAAACGAGTGGCAAGGTGATTTCTTTTTGCGCATATAGCCAGCTGGACACAGAAAGAAAAAAGGGAACGGAGACACAAGGAGTGAATAGCACAGGCAATACCTTGCAGTAATTATAAAGAGAGTAGGGCAGCGACGACACAGTGGTCGGAGGATGTTGAATTTTGTAACCGTCGACTGCTATGGGAATAACAGGCGGGAGTGCATGGAATGAGAACGGGTGGGACTGACCCATCCAAAACAAGTTACATCACACCACAAGAGAGAGAGAGAGAGGGAACCAACGGATAACAGACAAAACCATGAGGCCCCAGACCCCACGTCAAAGTCCAAAAGCCGGGAGTGGCAAGAGCTAGTAAAAATGTGTACAACGAGGCCATATAGGGCGCCCAAAAAAAGATTGAACGTACGACGACCGCCCTCCCTTACATCACCACCCCATATCCGCTACCGTTGGGAACCAGGTGCATCGGAGAGTTCATAGCCTGCTTTGTAACCATCCCGTTCATCGCATCCTCCCCCCCGCCACTCCACGAAGTAGGCGCAGTATTGTTGAATTGAGACCCGGCGTTGCCCATCCTTCTCGCAAGTGTGAAATCGGAAAGCGCATTTGACAGTTCATAGCTTCCCGTTGAAGAGGTGCTATGAGGCGTGCCGAATCCACTTCCGGCGGAGGCACTCCCGCTTCTCTCCCGCCCCCCCTGACTCGAGCCGACGGAAGATGCGTCATCACCATCAACTGCATATGTAAATGCACCGTGTTGGTGCTGTAAGGCCAACAATTGCTGGCGCTTAAGCTTGGCGAGATAAGCATAGTCAGGGAAACCCGCAGCCGATGCGGAGGGGGGGGAGTGAGGGACGGCTTGAGCACTGTTGGAAGGGTGGATCATAGACCGTTGGGATTGAAGCTGCACTTGGGGGCCATATCCCGGGTACATGTTCGCAGCCCAGCCAGAAACTTTGTCAACCTCGGGGGTGGCGATGCCGTGCGGTCCGATATGGGGGGCGCCTGAGAGATGTGGAGTAACCTGAGGCTCGTAGAGGGAAGGCATCGCTGGGTTCTCAAAAGAGGCAGATGGTGGCATCTGAGCGATCATCGGGCCACCCTGCAAGGCGGGCTGAGGCGCAGGAACCAGCCGTACCATCTTCATATCAGCAGAATTCGTACTGCCTGCAGTGATGGTGTGTCCAAAAACGGCGCCGGTATCGAGCGGGTCAGTGGCCATGAGGTCCTCGTTGTCGTCCATGATTGTTGGCATGGAACCAGAAAGCTCCTCATCTCCTTCTTCGAAACCATCAAATTGTCCCTGGCCCTCATCTTCCTCTTCCCCAACGACGGTAGTAAGAACCTCAATTTCAGCACTGAGCACCATGAAGAATCCATCCCCCCTGACGGGCTCGTCAACACGAGGAAGACCTGCACGGTCACGCCATTCGTTGAGTTCGCGGCGGAGCGCGTCGGACTCGAGTTTGAGCAGACGCAATTCACGGGAGGCGAGGAGGCGGTGACGACGAGAGGCGTGAATATGGGCGATAGAGGAGTTGACGATAGCAGACTTGGACGGCCGGCGGATCTGGGAGAGATTCGGAAGTAGTGCGGCAAGGTCCTGAAAGCGCGATTTAATCGCTCAGACACAGGTGGGATCGGAAAAGGACTTGCCAGGAATCTACCGTTCAACGTTTCTCTACGTTGCCTCTCGACGGCATTATGGGTGGCACGTCGCTCAGCAGTGTTGGCACGACGGCTGGGCTTCCTCTTGGCCTGAGTAACAACGGGAAGGGAGGCGGGCGACTGAGGCTTTGAAGTATTTTGAGGCTCGGATGAATAAATAGACTGGATGTTCGGGGGAGAGAGCGGGGTTTGCGGGGACACAGAGCCATCGTCGGAGGATGGGGACTGATCGTCGGAAGTGGGGGCGATCGGAAGCGGCATTGTCATGGTGAATATAAATCTACAGCGAAGCAAGAGTACAGGGATGATAGCCGACGATGGAAGGCAAAGAAGCTGATTTGGAGATTAGGGGGTAGAGACGGTATGATTCCGTTGAGGGGAAGGGACAGAAAAGGTACGCGAACGGTGTTCAGCGAAGGCCCTTTTGCTGCGAAGCAGGATAGCAGGAGGATCAGAGCAGCGAGCCGAGCTCAAGCGTACTACTGATTGGTCCTTTGAGGCTGGGGGTGTCGAGGGCGGATGGGTAGAAGCCGGCAAGGGTCGCGAGATCTGGCAAAGAGGTGAGGGGGGGTAGAGACGGCTCTGGAGGGAACGTACTACAAGCGGTATCCTTGGGTTCGGCGAGGCTTGGTCGGGGGGGGAGGAGGAGAAGAGAGGGAGAGCAGGACGCTCAAAGGACCATGCGAGGGAAGGGAGTTTGGAGGGGATGGTCGTGGTCAGAAGACGAGGGGTACATAACCCAACAAATCTCCCTTCCCGGATATTTTCTCGGCTAATTCCGATTTACCTGTATTTTATATTTATCATTTCTATATTATTTCTTAATTTATTTTTTTCCATCCTTATCTAGCCGGTGTCACGATCGTAAATGCCTCCGGATGAGATAGGCCAGATCCCACCGCCTTCGTTACCTCCTCCATCCCCTCCTCGCCGTCCCTGATAACCCAAACTCGCTTACCCTCTTCAATCCTGCGTAATTATCTCTCGTATCCGTTTTTCGCACTCTAATACTCTAGTTCCGCCCGATGCCGCTACCCTCCATTACACCGACCTCGCGACACGTTCTATTGCACTGCAAGAACGCCTCTTCATAATGTTATCTTCAGTTCCTGCAACTTTCGCTTTTCCCCCTAGTGCCCCTTGGAATAACAATAACTCACCATTTTCACTCACCCAAAATTACCAGACTAATTCCGCATGCTTTCATTGCCCGCGATAGCTGGCTCCCATTCGCCGGGTCTTTCCCAGCACCTCCGTCGGTAGTGGCAATGATCATCTTTCCGCCCCCGCTTCTGGCCCGTACCCGTCTAAATGGCGACGCAACGCATTCCCTTCCGCTTGCGAGAAAAGCACGTATGCTTGCGAATATAAACAGCGTGTGGCCGCCGTGGGCATTAGGAAGGGTCTACCTGAGAATCCGTTCCTGCACCCGATATTGGCTACCGCATCCACAGCCGAACAATCACAAGCTAGAGTACGTCCCTGAGAAAGGGGACGACGCGCTCAAATACCGTTCGTATGCCAATCAGCAATTGCACTCGAACGGTCAATTTATGCTGACCGGCATGGTTTCCGTCGGAATGACGCCAATGCCCGGATGGCGTTCCTTCTTTTGCTCCGGGGCAGATATCACTTGCCGGATGTGGTGTTGTCTGCTTGTCACGCGTTTTCCTACATTTGTCGTCGCTCTTTTTTTCGCTTAATCCACGTTCTACCAGCTCAAGGGTTGTCATTACCCAATCAAGGATGTCTCTAGATAGTGCAGGGCACACTCCCTTCACTACCACCTTAACATGAACGTTATGAAATTCATTTCCGAGGCACGCTCATCAGTGACAACGTCCCTGGGACAACTCAGGCCAACTGGAAAAAAGTCTCGGAAGCGAGCACATCAGCCATGTCAGTCTTTTTGTCATGAAGTATGTATGACACCGCTAGACGACAAATCAGCCAGAGCGTCAAAGGGAGCGAGGACATTGCTCCGCTTGGAAACACGTCGACGTTTACTCCACCCAAGGCCCCCAGAGCGGACGTCGGTTGGTCCTGACTTGTTACAGCATTCATTGGATACATCAGTTGACTGAATATGTCCTCCCTGATTGCGATCAGCGAAGGATGGATGCCCCTGGGGGGTTCAAGGAGAAGCTGCATTAGATTTCTAAAAGCGATTATTGTACCTCCTTCCCTCCCTCCCCAAGACACTAGTTCAGCGCGCCACATGAGGTTATCTACGAGCAACGAGGGAAACAAGAATGCGTCGACTTATCTGTGACGTGAACCGCACCTCCCAATCACAGTGGCATGCGAAAGAGAGGCACAGCAACGTGGCGCGTACGTGACCGCCATCGTACCATTGGACAAAGTAACTCATTCAGTGGAGAAACTGAGCTTCCATTCTGATGCGGCGCCGAGATTTGATGGAACGACCAATAAGGCTGTCCACCTTGATTTGGCTTGGCATCGTTGCACGGTTTCGATGGGAGTTGAGTCGATTCTGACATAATTAAACAAGCATACAAGAAAACGCTGTTCTCTTGCTGGCGGGAGCGTCGTCATAGCACCACCCTCTGTCGAACTTGGTCTCCCGACGCACCGGTTGTAACATTGACGCAGGCGCCGAACCCCGGACCTGGCGGGTCATGGTCCCCGGGTATTCAGTAATTCCCAGCAGCCAAGGCCCATTGAATGTTCCGGCTTCATATTCATCACGGCATCCTGCGCCGCACAATCAGATGCGCCAGAATCCAGCGGAAATCTTGGCCAGGGATGGAAAAACGTGCAGCCACATCATCCCCTGACGTGACAGGGTCATACTCGGGACGTGGCATGTTTTTCGTTCGACGGTCGTCTGCGCTCGTACAGGACTCGGAGGAACGGCGGGACTGAGGTTGGTTGCCAGTGGCTGGAACGGGGGAGCGGTCGGGCCGGTTGATAACCACGTGTCAGCGGGGTCCGAAACGCGGACCAAACACATGTTCTTCCACCGGACTCAACTCCACCGCCTAGTCTACATACATAGCCCGTCCTGAGAAGGGGAAACCGAGAACTCGACGGCAACTATTAGTACTTGCGGTGACACGTCTTGATGTGATGCTTCCCGACAGGCGAGCATCGTACCGGGTCTTCGGGCATCCTCATGATGTAAAGCCGCGTCAAATCCGCCATCACAATGCTGATAATTAAGTGATACCTTGTACATACGTGAGAGGAGAGAGGCGTTGTGGCGCCACCATCTTCGATCAAGTTTCGTCCATGAGAGTGCCTTACTTGACATGCCAGTCCACCGCACACGGCCAAATCGACCATGCCTCGCAAGAGTGGGCAGGGAATGATAGCTGGAACCCCAGGGTGTTGATGTTGACGTCACGTCCGAATGTCCGAGACCTCGGTTGTGCTGTGGTGCATCCCGCAATTAGCGACATTCAAAAGAGAATCTAAATGCCAAGGGAACAAGACCAAGGTGACGTCGCACCCACCTCGGCCCGTGGAGGACATAGCCGTTGACCATACGTGGCAATGAGGACGGACGACATACCCGGCTGATTGAGGTGATCGTTCATTGCGGAAATACTGATGATCCAGCCGCTGCACAGCCATCCTACCTGCAAACGAGGACCCGTGAATCCAAAGAGACATCACAAACGATGGAAAAAACAGACCATCGCAGATTAGCATTAATTTTTGTTTATTTATTTATCCAATGCTGCTGCGTGACTCGACTGAAACGGCCACGGGCTATCTGAAACGTGTACAGGATCGTTCGAGATTTTGTCGATCCACCTCACTCTTGAGCTTCAACCTCATGTAATGGAAACGAGATCAGTCGGTTCTTGGGGTTTGGACTCGGCATCGGCTCGCGCCACGTTTGCTGTTGACTGACATCGTCCCCAAGTCCTGTCTAACCCACTCACATGCTGAATGATGATGCTGGACTATGAGGTATTTCCAAACGTGACGAGGCAATTACTGACCGTGACGACCGATCTCGGTATATCTGCAGAGGCGTCTACCGCAAGGTTACCGAGTGCTCCTTGTCAAGCGACCCGCCGACTGTTCGACCCTGGCAGACAACCGAGAGGAATGCGAGAAGCAGGTTGGAACTTGCGAGCGACAAGGAATTTCTCAACTTGAACTGCTTCGGACCCTAGGACGAATGTGGTTCATCGAAACTTATGTCATCCACAGATAGACCATTGCAAATGGGGTTTGGGAGTAGAGCGGCGGTACGTCAAGACCGTCTGGGGGCTATGATCCAACGTGCACAGCTGCGGCCAACGGGCAGAACAGGCCGGGAATACGAGCTTGCGTCGTGGCGCGACCTTCAACTGCAGGTCGGGTAGTGGTATCACTGGTATCCAGCAGAACTGGTGCTATCTTCCCCCAAATCGGCGCACAAAATGTCACAGGTCTCACACGACTTGGTTCAGACTCCGCCAAGAACATATTATAGCCAGCAGTGACCATAATTGAAGCTCCGCTTCGGCACATGCTCGGCGAGTGACATTGTACTGATAATTCTTCGTTCAAATTCAGAGAGATAGGCTAATATTCGAACACTAAAGTGGTGAAAATGCTGTGTATTCACTGGGGGTAGGTGCCTGCTCAGGGGTGGATATGTACTGCAGCTTATAACAAGAGTCATTTTGGCGCTTCCGTTTGATTGACTCGTAAAACTGTCTCTTGAGGTGAGTCGTTCGCCGGCCATCGATCCTCCAACCACAGCTCTCAAGGCATTTTGCAGATGGCCTGCCGACTTCGCTTTGACTTGGCTGTCGTGCAGTTTGCGGGGATAGGTTTCGACGGGCTTCGAATGCCGCGTGGTAGGCTTCTTCGCGATGTTCGAGGCTCTTGACGCATGTACTCTAGCGGCACACGTTGCTCGCGTCCCTCCATAACTCTCATTGCGGTGATCCTAGCCGCGAGACAAACACTGCTTTCTACGACAGGGCGCAAGCTGGCTGACACCTCGCCTGCTTTCAAGCACCACCGCCCCTCGAGTATGCAGCGATACCCATTAGCTATGCGTTTCTCCCACTGCCCAGTTCCCGGGTATAAAAGTGGTGCATTCGAGAGATCCGGCCCTCATTAGTCGCAGTCAACTCTCTAGTCACGTATTTGTTACTTGGCCTTACTCGCCCACCATGATCGGGTCCTTGTTCGCCCTCTTCCCTTTTGTCGCCGCCGTCTTCGCACAGAGTGTAGTCATCGGACAGCCAACCATCAACCAAACCTTGAGCTTAGGGGGTAGTTTCATTGTTCAAGTGCTACGCCCGGTATGTTATGCCACTCTCCATACCCCCCTCCCTCGTCCCTCCGCCCAGACTGCCTTACTTATCACCATTTGCCTCCCAGGAAACCCTGTCGGGATCTGAGGAAGTTGCCGTCGTCATCGGCCTACAGTCTTGTCCAAACCGCCCTTGCACGACCCCTTCAAAGAACATGGGGTCCATCCTGTACAATGGGCCGTTCGACCCGCAACGCTACGAGTCAGACCTGCCTCCGTACCAGAATTTCTCTCTGCAGGTGCCTAGCTCGGCTTCGCAAGGTGCTGCGTCGGTTGGTGTCGCGCATGTCATGCTCCTTGGGGTGAGTTGAAAACATTGGTGGCTATTAGCATACTGACATATGGGACCTGTCTGGACGTAGGCTGGGCTCTATCCTTGGCTGGAGACACTGAACCAGACGATCACCATCGCGTGATGTGAATGTCGGTCTGCTCGAACCTACTTTTACTGTTGGATATCGGATACTTTGGACGACTAGCCCTATTTCAGCGGAACATTTTCCCCAGATTTCGTTTCTGTACAGTAGCGTGGATAGTGACACAATGTTGTTTGGTATTGAATCGATTTGAATCCGTTTCGTGTAATCACGTGCACGCCGCTACACTATTCCCACGTTAATGAAAGGGCCACCTGCCGACGTCTTGCATTCACCAACTTTATCATTTACCATCGGTGGCATACACGCATGGATCTTATTGCTCTTGTCCACTCCGGGACGGCCTGGCTGCATTGATCAACGACTCGCACTGAATACGGCGCATGTTCAAATATTGAACGTATTAATCATCGCAAGCGGAGATATCCGCGACCTGTTGGAAAGCAAGGATTACAGTTTGAGTGGATCAGATGAGTCGGACAACGAGGAAACGTTGATGTTTCAAGTAGACACTACCGCCCAAGCCAAACTTTTCGGCTCTGATTGTGTCATGGGTATAATTGATTGATGCGGCTGGTCGATCTTTCAGCTACCTTCAATGCCTTGTCCTGTAGCGATACTGATTGCGAACCCAACAAGTGTAGTTGCGAAACGGTACGGGCGGGGACGATTTGCTGATTTCTGTAGTAGATGTCTTCTTACCAGACAAAGGTACCGTGGGACGAGGATCAAGCCGTGATTTACCTTTGACGTCGAAAGTCAGGAATGATAGGCGACACTGGGCCTTGACATACTATAAATACGTATGGAGAACGCTGCTCTCTGTTTGAGTTACTTACAACTTCCGTGATCCGTGACCTACATACCTAGCGAGATGGCAGTCCAGGGGCGTTTGCGCACCTCTCCCCTGGACTGCCACCTCATTAGACGAAAAAAGGAAGTAACATGACAGAGGCTGACGCGGAAGATGTACATGTAGCCTAAACAGCGAGATAGGGTAATCCTCGAAACATCCGTAAACGAACTGTCGGCAGTTTTGTTTTTTGTTCCTAAGAAGTGCACCGTCATCAAACTAAAACACGTTGCCGTGGTACGTAGAAGGCCATCGTCGGATGACAACATCCGAGCGGCTCGGGATTCCAACACCCGTCACCAGGCAACAAGTAGTGTCGGCCAGTAACTCTTTTTGCTAGAACACGTCGGGTTCACTGCGCGAAAAAGGCAAGTAATCCCTTGCCTTTGAACTCCCCCGCGGCCCAAGCACCTTCGGACCGGACGTCCTGAGGTGGGGTTTGCGAGGCTACCCCCCGCACCGCCATCGAACGCGATTGAGCGAAAGCGAAGCACGTCTGTGCCTTTAGCACTGTTCTGCACGTATGTACAGGGCTACGGGCCAACCCAAACAGTTCACACGAGGATCCACGAACTTGACGACAAACGACCAACGAACCTGAACGACCGCAGTCCGCAGCACGGCAGCAACACAGCTCGGGAGAACATGTACTGCGGAGGAACATGCCACCAGCGGGCATCAAACAATGTGCGACCACGCGCGGAGAATGAACGCGTTGTCTTATGCGCGCAGAACGGCGTTCCTAGGTGTCTGGCCCGATTTTCTGAGGCACACTGTTGCCACTTCGGAGCAATATTATCAGAAGCATCGGTCCTTGCTTCGTCATTCTCACACTTGCGGTGGGCTATCAGTCTCATTGGTGAGCTCCAACTTTCGAACATCTCTTCTCTTTGATGGGCTACGGCACACTGGGCCGACTATAGGACCGCACTCCGAAGAGAACCCGAGGTCGCAGTTATATTTTATCGAGCTTCTAGTGCGTACAACCCCCTAGTCTCCTGAAATCTGACGACTTGTTTGCGATGCGCTACACCAGCGAGTTCGTCTCAAGTCCTGCGTGATCTCCTTGGCCCCCACAGCGCCTGGGAGATCTCGTTTCCCCCCCGTGTGTTTTCTTGCGAGGACTGCGCCTCGAGTAATGTCAAAATGTAAATTAACGCTCGCATTAACGTCGCCTTGTGCCTCGGAGTCTCATCGTGGAACACATACATATTCTACGCGCTGGCAGATTGGTTGGTACAAAGAGCCGTCGTGATGAACCATGGATGCCTAATCTCAAGGTGAGCTTGTCGACTGAACGCAATGTTTGTAGGGTTGCTACACTCCGAGTTGGAGAGACAACCAGGACGCCACGCCAGCAATTTTCAAGTGCGAAGATGAGGGTGGGGCACCACGGGTACCTACAAGAAGTGGCAAGTTGAGTCGGAGTACGATACCACCTCGGGAGTACAATCGCAGTCCAAACCCGCCTGGAAGCATGCCGACCAACGGTATTTCTCAGAATGGGAATGGACATGTGGGACGAAGACACGTGGCTAGTACTGCGTCTCAGACGCCATCACTTGTGGGTGATCAAGGATAAGGGCTGGATAAAAAACGGAAGAAGAAGGAAAAAAAGGGGGTCTGGTACGGTGACACCGACAGGGGGCGGGTCTGCAAGACCGTCGTTGGACGTTCAGACGAACGGACCTGACGGGACGACGAATGGTGGGGCAGTAGCAGAGCCTGCAACGTCATCTATACCGCCTACTTCCGGTGCGGAGCAACTGGATCCTACCGCAAAGGTGGAGAATTTAGACAAGGTGAATGTCGTTTGTTTCCCATGTCTGTTTCTCACGGTTGAAGTCACTTGTACGACTAACACAATGCAATGTCTTTCTTCCGTTACAGCTAAAAGCGATCGAGGAATTGCAAGAAAAACTAAATGAAGTGAGCGTCTCGAAGCAACAGCTCAAGATGATGGTGAGTGAGGCGGACATTCGAAAGGAGCTTGCCAGCCTGGGTTGGTATTTGCCACGCGGTTGCCGTATGCTTGCCACGACGGCTGATCGTCTGCAACAGTTAGTGCTCCCACCATTCCATGCTATCATATGGTCGTCTACGGATATGTGACGGTTCATTCGTCCTCATAAATCTATGGGTCATTCGGGATCGTGCATCATTTATTCTCGCTATTAGCACTGGACGTGTGATGCTCGAAACTACAGAGTCCGACTGTACACTCGTGTGCCGTTGTACGGGAAACCTGAGGCCTGAGAAGGCGGCGCAAGGTCGCCCCATACAGAATGTGCACACAAAGGTATACGGAGAGTTCAACAAGCGTGTCAATAGGTCGCATACCACCTCCCCTTTTCTCTTTCGTTCCGACTTAAGCAGCCATGGTTTGTTGGTGAGGGATCAATCGTCGATAATTTTCCAGAAATGAGCCACCACCGACTTGTCGACACGTCCTTCAATGAAGGTCGACCTGGGCATGCAACACACGACATTGACAATCGAATCAATGGAGAAGAGGTCATAGCTCACCTTTGGCTCTGTCACATCCCATTCCTTGACCCTTGCATTAGGTGGATTATTGGCTCACGTCAAGTATATCTCTTTGACTAAATCACCTGTCAAGGAAAACCAAAGCGTCGGTCATCTCCCACCCCGCGACAAAGAGACAGAAATACGATGCGACAGCAAACGCACCGTGATGGAACAACGTTGGTCCACTTATATGGTCGAAACTGCCGCGCTCGGCCTGTCGTCATCACACACGACTCTCCCATGCAACCTCCCCGAATTTCTGGAGTGCGTCAGTGCTATCGATAATGAAGTACCATCCCGCCACCGATACCATGGGAAGCCGCAGATGCCAAGGTGGAGCACGTGTTGGTGGAAGAGGAAAAGGCGGCGTCAGAGGCGGTGGATGGGTTCGTGTCATCGGCCGATGTGGAGAAGGTCTTTGGCGCGGGGGTTGTGAGCTGCAGCTGCATGTCCCCGTGCGGTGGTCGAAGGATCGAAGCTGAATAGACAAGATGAGCGTCTTGTGTGTGGAGGCGGCAAGTACGAAAAAAATAAAATAAAGAGGTAAAAAGTGAAGTGACTTGCGCCGCTTCTTGCAAGAACCGTTTCACGTTGTGCATCGTAATCAGCGCTGTGGGTGATGACGGGATCATAATTATTGGGAACATGCTTTCTGTCAGAAAAAACTAAGGTGGAAGAATAAACGTGGCATTCAGAGTGGGACGTACTGGCTTTACGCGCTCGCATGGGCGGACTGGCGGATGGTGCGGGAGCGGGAGCATTCCCCTTTCCCCTGGTTGACGTCCCGGAGTTTCTTCAAGCGTTCAGTGAAACTGACATAGAGAGCAGAAAAGTTCTAGAAGCATATAGGATCAATATTTCACAGTATCAGAGAACCCGCTGCGAAAGGAAGGGAACGAAAGAGACAAAAACTTACGTTGGCATTGGGCTTACTGCCCCTTAAAACCGTATTTGTCTCGCAGCTCAACTTTGTTGTGTTTTGTCCGCTCTGACGACTTCCAAGTCTTGTGCATCGGTGACATACCCGTGCCCAACCCTATCGTACTCACGAAGTCCACAGTCAAGCTGCTCTCACGGGCTCGTCGCATGTACTCGCGCACCAGGAGCATCGTAAAGTAACCAAGCGAGATAGATAGCTTCACGGGTGTACACATCGGCAGCGGATGACGGGTTGGAAATGCCTGATTTGATGTAGCGCGTCAGGGATAGTTTTGGGAGGGTGATGGTGTGGTTGAGGGCGAGGTGCGCCGTTGTGGGGGAGGATCGGGGCGGGTTCGCCATGACTGAGATATGTGATGGGCGTCGTGGATTTGATGGTGTGTCAGAGAGCAAGGAGGGGTCTCCAGTGGAGTCCATGATGTGCCGCGTAAATATTGTTGGAGAGGACTTCGGTTGGACGTGATCGCACCTCTGGTATGACACATGTGACATTCCCACGAGGGCTTATCGCTTTCTAATTACTTGTGCAGCTCATCTCCGAACGTTAATGCGAGGTCTTTTCGCGCTGTGTCGGGTCGTGAGTCCTGCCTGTTCGCACAGCGATGTTACTGATGGATGGAGCATATGCACACACAACTTGAATGTCCTTGCCGCCGACGTCGGCGACTAAACCTCCCCGGTTCCGTCGCCCGAGAACCTCATCGCCCTTTATCTCGTGGACCGCTTAATTGGGAGAGCTGGTTCACCCTTGTCCTGCCGGTATCCATTATCTCTGTTCTAGTCGTTTGGCTGCTCTTGTGCTATCAGCCCGCTCGATCACCGGATAGATGAAGATAAGCACGGTCCGGCCAACGAGGGAACCATACACTCTCAAGTATTATTGCGTGACTGAAGTACGTCTTGTGACGATTGGCCTGTCCCCGTCATACCCACTGTCGCATGTCCTCAGAAAGGTAGGGTGTGTGGAAGAGGGTGCGAAGCAGTCAAGGTTCGCAAGACGACTTTGGGCAGTTCACGGGACGATCGTGTTCTTGGCCATGGGCGGCATCGTGCTCAGGAACAGTGTCACTTCTAGTTGGTTCATGGGTACCATGGACGGCGTCACCCAACACATACTCGGGGGGCGAACAATGCGCAGTTTTATTTCCGTTCCTGCTGTCGTCGTCCTCGTACGTCGCCCCTCGTGTTCCGTTGTCCGTTGTCTATCTTCCAATGGACTTTTTTCACATTCGTCGTAAGTTGTTTCGATATTTATTGACCACACAATGGCCTCACTCGTTATCCTCACGGGTTTGATATGCTCCACAGGGGTGGGTATGCCAGTGTCTGACTTCCAGAATAATTTTTTTTGTTCCTGTTTATGTTTCGTTCGTGGTTCGTGCTGATGTGGCAGACGTATTGGATTTTGAGGGCGGCGCCGGCGCAAAATGACGATTTCAAACAGGTCTTTCTCACCAAGTCAACTTCCTCAAGAATTGTATCCCAGGGAGCCTCATCGCAGCGCTGGTGCGTGTGGGAGAGCCTGGTGTTTACTTAAGATTGTATCTATAGTGGGATACTCGCCGATGGTCGGCGATTGATGGATGGCTGGGTGCACGCACATTGTGCTTTTTAGTCGTATAGTGTAACGTTACTGACGCCCCCCTTTTTTGTATGACAGACTCTGATGTAGGGGATTGCGGTTGGATTGAAACAGTGCAAGTTAGGTGTAATAATATAATCGTAATTTATAGATAATGCACTGGACTTCTTTGAATGCATGATTATTAGTCTTAAATAGAATATAAAAATACAAGAGTATTGTGCTACTGTATTTGTACCCCACAATTGATCGTACGTAGCATAGCGACGTTGGGGTCAATATGATAAATCCGACAAACATTGAGCCAGCCAATTCCACTGCAATTTATAAAGGGAAAGAGGACAAACAAACCTCATTAGGAAGTTCCAACGCCAGGTGGTGCGGCATTTTCCGTCGATTTCACAGTGTCTGTCGTTCGCATTCACCACCTTCCTCTCAGCCATCAGTCGCCTTTCAGCTTCCTTAACTACTCTTAGCATGAAGGCCACTCTCGAGAAACCGTTCAGACGTCTCCGATCGTTCATCTCCGGTAAAGGCCGACTATCC